>JBBBDQ010001232.1:5217500-5225000 GCA_037127315.1 Ascarosepion bandense | reverse complement strand
CATGACTGGATGAGAAATTTCTGTTTGACAGAATGAATGAAATAGTATTTCTCATTCAAAATTAAAATAAAAACATTTATAGCTCAGGCGTTCAATCCGTTCGAAACCTTGACACTATCTAAATTTATTTATAAATGGAACTATGTCTGTGTGTGTGATTGTGTGTGTGTGTCCGTTACCTATAGACACCGTAACAGCTGAACCGATTTCCTTTAAAATTCACACAGTTGTATTTTAAGCGTCTGCGAGTGTTCTTAGCTACGTTTGTGTCGAGGTACCCCCGATAAATATCGAACATTGATAATCAAAAAAATCGGGTTATAGAAGGAGTGGTTCGATTTTAATCAAATTTGATACGCCCATAGACAAAGACATAAGAAACCAAATTTCATGGTTGCAGTTCTTATAATAGTGAAGAAAATCGATAATATATATACATGAAAAGCATGATGTTTGTGTGCGTGTCTGTTTATCTGCTTGTATTTTATTTTAGTTTTTGTTTCGGGTGTGGCTATAAGTAGGTATAATTATAGTTCTTAGTCTCAGCCATGATATCATTTACTCAGAGGACTTATTTAGCCTATAGAATTCAGTTTACGACGAAACACTTATTTGGTATCGACACCAGGAAATCAAAATTTGACTTACATCCATTTATTTTTCTTTCAGTCTACGGTTTCGCTTTAACTGGAAACAACTGTTGCTTTTTAGTCTTTTTTGCTAACGTCCAAAGAATCCGAGCTCCATGACCATGGATTAGTTTTAAAGCTTTTATTACACCCGAGCAACGCTGAGCTATACTGCTAGTTGAATTAAAAATTAAATCTTCAAATATTTCGTGTAATATTTTGTTTAGAATTGAAGAAGTTAATCAAAAAGGAAAGTATCATTTTTTTTTAATCATATCACCCCAAGCAAGGCGGTAACGCTACTGATGTTCAGGGAGCTACGTAAGAGTGATAAGATTTGGAAAAGAGAAAACCGGAAACCACATCCTAAACAGGGAACAAGGGATGAGCCTCTACACCTGTTCAAAAGACGTGGGTGGAGTATGAACCGGGCGATAGTTTAGTCTATCTACTCCAATTGAAAATAAAATAAATAAAAGAAAAGTGAAAAGACTGGATAAGAGAAAGCCGGAAACCACATCCTAGACAGGGAACAAGGAATGAGCCTCTACACCTGTACAATAGACGTGGGTAAAGTGTGAACCGGGCGATAGTTTAGTCTATCTACTCCAATATTAATCTTACTGAACAAAGTAACACAGGTTGATGGAAGGAGACTTTTTTCTGAAATATGACTTTATATTATAATTTTTTGAGGTAATGAAAATACGGCAAAATAAAAAAAGAAATAGAAGGAAATGAAGCTGTCTTATCATTCTTCCGTGAACAGACGAATTCCTGATACAAAAGAGTGTTATGAATAATCAAGAGTGGTCTTCTCTTTTTTGTCACTCTCTTCTTTGAGAGAGCTATTTCTGTTCACTGAGCCTATGAAGGAAAGTTTACGTCAACCTTGCATTCTCAGTTGAATAAAGCATTCTTAAAGCCTACATCTGCATACTTTGTCATTACAAAAACTTTTCTCCTTTAAAATTATTCAATAAAAATTCTCGCTGCCTATTATAGGTGTCTGAAAGTATAGGATAGAGAAGTTTTTCGTTAATTACACAGTCTCAGTAATTGAAACATAATCGAAAAATTATACATAGTGTGAACAATACGACTAACATAGATTATGTGTATTTTGATTCTTACTACAACCAGAAAACATTTCTGCTGTTGAAATAACGGCTCATTATAATTTAATTAAGAAACAACCAGCGTGATTCTGTCTTGAAAACAGCCACCAGAAGTAAAAATTGAGACGACTCACCACGCCAGCTCAACGTGTTCGCTGAATAAAGGTTAAAGCTACATGTCATGTCGTGACAATGAAACCTAAGTTAATTTCTTGCACAGGAAAAGCGAATGCTTTGTGAAAGAAGAATGAAATAATTTGGGTTACAGTAAACTTCTTCATCTGTCGTGTCTCTTCAGGACGTAGGCAATCATAGACTTCCATTTGGTTCTGTTTCTTGTCGCTCTTCATAATTTTTCTCTTCGTATCTCTTCCAAAACCCGCTCCACCATCCATTTACTCGAACGTATCAAGTTGGACTTGCGCTGCTTTCCCCTGTGTCTCCTTCCCCTTATCCATCCTTTGGGTATTAAATTCTCCAAGCCCACCTTCCTTCTTACGTGTCTCAGGAACGTCATTTGTCTCTTATTGATATTAAGTATGAGTTTTCCCATCCAGCATCTCAACTTTGCACACGTGCTTCGTCCATTGTGTTCTCATGATCCTTCTGTAAAAACACAATTCTGCTTCGTCAAGCCTCTCCGTTATCCTTGGTAATATCATACAACATTCACTGCCATGCAGGACAGATATCAAGTAGCAATCCAGCACTCTTTTCATTGTTTCAAATAAGTTTTTCTTGTCATTCAGTACTCTGGGTTAGCATTTGAAATGCGTCCTTGTCCACGCCAATGTGTTTTTGGCTCTCCATGTCTTATTTTCCATCCCCTGTCAAAACACTTCCCAGGTATTTGAATTTCTTTATTTGTTTTAATTTAGTTTCTCCGACTTGTAGTTGGCATATTTGGATAATTTTTTCTTTGCTGATGAACATACATTCATTTTCTTGAAAAATATGCTCAGTCCTTTCTTCTCGTTTTCTTTTCCTACATTCCGTAGACTGTAAAGCATATTTTGCCGTAACTGCTGCCAGCACTGGGTCGTCCGCGTATCTGATATTGTTGAGATTGTAGAAGCCAATGACGAATCCTGGCAACACCTATTTTTCTCTAATAATTGTTTTACTGTACAGGTTGAATAGATCCTCTGAGCAAGCACACCCTTGTTATCTTCCTATCCGTACACAAACGGTTTGCTGCTAATATAGACTCTTGATTGGCCTAATGTCAAGATAGTCGAGCATCCCTATCAAAGTCTTTGTGTCGTACATTGTTGAACACTTTTCCGTAGTCTATAAAGCACAGATTAATGTATTTCTGCATTTGTATTCCTCGTTCACATAGCATTTTCTGCATGAACATCGCTTTTCTCGTTCTGGTACTTTGTTCAACAGAATCCGGATGATACAATGTTGATAAATGTGCAGGCTGAAGTCCATAATAAATTCGAAAGCACGCTATACGACGATACACTATTAGATAATGAACGAGAAAAATGTAACCTTCTGCATCACTGAAGAAACGGAAACACAACATCAAGGAATCATAAACAAGAAGAAGATGAAGAAGAAGAAGCAGTAGAAATAATATTTTTAATTTTTCTGTCGCTTAGTATGAAATAAATAGAAATTGTGATCACTTTTTATCCCTACTTGTTAAGAATGAGATCTCATTAAAAGTAACACATAAAAATTTTCCTAAATTCTAGCGTTTGAAGAAAAACAATGTCAAGGAGATTTTTCCAGGCAGAAAGGCCAGTGATTTGCTTTAAAAAATATGACTGATAATAAATATATAACATGAGATAAACTGAAATAAAATCTCAAAAAATTTTGCAGAAAATGCTTATATGAACATTTTAGTGATTAATAACAATAATCAATTAGTAGTAGTACTAGTAGTTGTAGAATTAGTAGTATTCAATGTTTATACTATTTTTTATAGTTTCTTGTTGCAAAGTATATTAGGACATTTTGAATACATTGAAACATCTGGAATCGAAATCTGGTAGAGTGTCTAACGGCAGATAAGAAAAAAAAAGAAAAAATGTTGTTGTCTTTTCCGTGGTTAGGAATTTCATCCTGTGTATTGTTCCAAGGGAAACTATCTGTCCTCCGGGAAAAGTAACTAAATACAACGCTTCGTACAACTGGCTATCGAATAACGAAGATGGACAATGATTCATAACATATATAAGCAGCAAGAGAATCTACTGACAAGTTATTTTCTTCGTTCACCGAATGTAACCTGAACAGATTCACGCCGACATATATGGCCCGATAAAATAGAAACTTGACGCCATTTTCTAAGATCTGTAAGCTAACATAATACAAATTAATTCATGAACTTTTAAGTTTTCATAAAATAAATGACAAACGATTACACCGAGGGCACACACCAATTATTTTCAAACTAGCATGAAAAGCTTCATAATTGACAATTCAAACCGTGGAAGCATGAAATACTATTACACTCTTTATAGACAATCGTTTCTTTAAGTTTCGTATCCTCTTTGGTGGTATTGAAAGCAAAAGTTGTTTGTCCAATTGAGGCGGCTGATTAATTGACATTATGAATTCTATCAGTTTTAGAACGGTGTTTCATTAGAAGGTAATAAAGAGATGGAAAAATAAGGCTAACGCGTTAAATGTTCTATTTTCACAAGAAACTCTATTATTTGCACAATTATAAACGAATACATATGCAAATAAATTACTGAACTTTTGTTTACAAACCAACCTCACAATATAACAGCGACATCATTTCGAATAGGCTTTCACTTCATAGTTATTTTGCATACACTATAATCTTACAAAGTTACATCTTTTATTGTAAAGCTGTCTCACATTTCCGCACTAAGGGGAAACACTTACTGAAAAACGTAAAGAAGAGTCCTACTTGATGAAACATTCCGAGAAATGCGTCCCAACCTACATACAAAAATACACAGAAATATATATATGGGTAACGCCTAAATTTGAACTTATTATTTAACAATATGCGGTCGCACGACACGTTGAAATTCTAACGTATATAATCTGAAGAACGCAGGAGGGTCGTGAATATGACAATAAAAATCAGGACAACAGCCCGAAAAATTTAAATATTGTAAATAGATCATATTTTACTGTTTAATCGTTTCAAGCGCAGCAAATTCTTTATATCTTGCACATTCTTTTTCAGGCGCAGCAAATTCTTTATATTTCGCACATTTTTGCAGTATCAATAATAGTAACCGCGATCTAGTTAATTCTACGACTACCAGAACGCACATCATTATTTTAATAAACGGTATGCATTTCCCACCGCTTAACTTTGTTCACATCCACTAATTGGTCACCGTAAACGCTCAACAAGTCTCTATAATAATAAATTTGTAAAATCTATTTTCTTTCTGGGAAAATCAATGACGCTCCGTCGTATTTTAACAAAAATACCATTTTACAATATAAATAAAACTGGCTCGGGTCAATGGCCGGCAGACAGAAAATATATTGGATGATAGCAGTATCCATCTCTTACGTAGGCCCGTAGTATCACATCCGTCATTAAAAGAATCTCTTGAAGTATCATACCTGCCATGCTAACTTTAATGTCGCATGCCGTCATAACAATAGATACGTCTTCATTAGGATCTATTAGAAATCGTCTGTGACGCCAATCGTTGTGACGGTTGTGTGAAGTGGAGGGTAGCCTGAGAGAATCGCGCATAAGTAGGAGCTGTCGGAGAAACGTTAACTAGCGAGAGTTTTCTGCTATCTATCTATCTATCTATGTGCGTGTTGCGACTTCTTCCTTCTCTGTCTTCTATTCTCAGTCAAAATACCCTACTTATATAACCTAGAGGGCTGATGCTTAATTAAGGTTAATCATATATTTGTCGGCTATTTCTTTGTTGTTACACTCTACTGCCACCATCTACGGCCGGAATATATGTTTTATCAAACATATTTTTGTCGTCTATTGCCTGTGTTTCTGTTTTTTGATATAACGCCCCATCGCCATCACCCGCGGCTGGAATATATTTTTGTCAGGTGAAGGTGATATATTGCAAAACTTTTAGGACCCATAGGTAAACTTCAAGAATATTATAATAATCCAGTACTTATACATAGAGTAAACGGCCTGCATTCCGACAGGAGTTGAATTCAGTAAATATGACATGGATATTTCGTCTCTGTGTACTTATTCAACGTTTACAATGAAGTGATTGTGAGAGAATTATGATTTTTTCAAGAACTGATTTGTGGCGGATACAATCTTAACAGCATTAGATATATGGATGAGACAATGTTGACTCCAGACATAGAAAGGAAAATTTGGTAAATAGTATATAGTAAAAGTAAGTGAAAAGGGAGTAACTATTTATGGTAAGAAGACAGAATATATTGTTGTCAACAGAAAATACAGTCCAACATACGACTTATAAAATGGAGATGCCCAAATCAAGCAAGTAAAATTCAATATCCTTGAAATTTTTCAACAGGACGGAAAATCCGGCCCCGACACTCGAAGGCATATTAGGATAGCGAAAGATACATTTCAGATTATATTTTAGATAGCAAAGTAATAAGAAACGAAAATCTTGAAAGCAAAAGAAAAGATACAAATAGGGAAATGTAATATAGTATCGCTCCTTCCTATGTGGTAGTCATTATTGTACCATAACCACACAGAAAAATGGGCTCTGTTCAAAAGAAATATGGTTCTACCGAAAAAATGATGGAAATACCACGACATGCATATGTGAAAAACAATGAAGGTTTACATGAAATTGAAACAAAAAGTCAACATATAATTAATATCAGAAAAAAATTATTTTTAAGGAGGGAAGCCTTAGGCAATTTCGCACGAGATATATTGAATGCAGGAGAATCCCCAACAGGCAAAAAGAGCACATAACTTAGCTAATGAGTAAGTATATGCTTAGGTGAACATTGATGAGGGGAAAGATAAACAAATCATCCTACGAGCTACAAAGAACAGGACACTTTAGAGAACCATGATCCGCATGCCATATAAAAAATAAACTCATAACATATCTCAGTTTATGCATCGGAATTAACAATTTGGTATCAAAAATGGATGAAAAAGACGTAGAACGTGAGTTGTAGTGTAGAGCTCTGATTTGAATACTTTTCTTTATGTGTCGTGTCACTCTTGTCGCGCTCAGTAGTTTTCTCTTAGTATCTCTTCAAAGCACCGCTTCGTCAACCATTTGCTCAGACCTAACAAGTAAGTCTGGCTCTGCTTTCTCTTGTTTCTTCTTCCATTTTTCCAACCTGTGAGTATGAACTTCTCCAGGCCCACTTTCCTCATTACCTGTCGCAGGAACCTCATTTGTCTCTTCCTGATATTTATTATCAGTTTTCTTCTCGTTTGCATCCTTCCCAACACCTCATCGTTGCACATGTGCTCTGTGCATGTCATCCACATCATCCTTCTGTAAAACCATATTTCTGCTACCTCAAGCCTCTTCTTCATCTTTGATGAGATCGCCCTGCATTCACTTCCATACGGAAGGACAGATATCACGTAGAATGGATCGGAATATGACATGATGAATAGAATAACTTAAAGACAAGTAGAAAAAGAGTGTCTTTAATCTAAAACGTTCACTTTAATAAAACTATGAAGAATGTTGTTAAAGACAAATGATTTAAATATCCCAGATAAAGTATGTTGATTGAGGTATAGTTTCATTGGTCAGATGCATGTCACGTGTGATAAAGAAATGGATGGATATTAAATGTAG
>JBBBDQ010001232.1:5060000-5215000 GCA_037127315.1 Ascarosepion bandense | reverse complement strand
TTGATAGGAAAATCTTGATAAGTTAAAACTGTGCCTGGAGACACCGTAAATTTTCAGTTTGTACCGAAAACTTTTATGCCAGACCCTGTCAAAGTTTTTCGAGTTGTTTAACGTTACCGCCAGGGCTTGACCGATTGTATCTAACTGATAATAGATTCTTTCTGCAAATGTCATCAATTAACCTGGAAAAATGAAATCCGTATTGCTTACTTCTTAATGACAATTACAGGGACACCGTAGGGTCTACATGCTTTATGGGGATCAAGATTACAGAGAATAGCAAAAACCGTGGAAGGATTTATATACATATCACTTAACAGAGACTACATATGAAAAACACTCTACAGTTCCAGGAAGGAATTTAAGCAGTTATATTCTGGAGTATATTTGAAATGTATATTTATGACAATTTACAGAAACAGCATTAAGTTTTAACAGCACAGGATCATAACATCTCAAATTAATTTAGGAGTCGCAATAGAGATTCTTCACATGTTCAATATCTTATTACAGCGCAGCAAGTATTAACGAGAGTCAAACGTGATAGAATCTATGCTGTGCTTCAACTTCTCGGTAAACACAGACTTTGCTCCTCGGAGAACTCGCTTACATTTATCGCAAGTAGCAACGAATAAGCCCCTAATTTGACAAGATAATTTTTCGGTATAACCGAAAATAATGGTTCCTGTTTACTACAGCATTATGTATGCTCGTGTGAATCATTGACAGGTTTGAGATTTCAACTACTGTTTATTAGCAAGCATCCATGCCTGTTTTGACCAGGTAGAAACCTTAATGTCACAATTTTTAACTGAATGGTTTAAAATTTCAGTATATGGAACATGAAGACCAGTAAATATCAGATCGGAACGAGAAATTGGGGAGCAAGGTCCGAATTTTAGTTGAATTCCTCGCATTCAATTACGCGCAGATACCATTCGGAAAGGTAGTAATCCATTTCTTTTCTCCAGTTATAGGTTAAATAGCAGGACAAACTGGGTTACATAGCTTTGGCTGGCAACCAGTCTACCGCAGGAAGTAATGGCATCATATTGGTAGATAATCTTCTGCCTAGTCAACATATCTCTTTCGAGACATGATCGCGTAAGCGTGTATTAGGTATGGCACTTGACTGCCTGACATGGGCATCATGAAAATTATCAGTGAGTCCCAGTTAGCATGCTGGTATCAAAAATTGATTTTATGGATAGTGGTTCATTTTTAAGAGATGATTCGAACAAAATATCAATAGCTACAACGGAGATATCAGAATTACAAAAAGAGCAATACTGCAAAGATCGGAGTGATTTAGATCAAGTAGAGAAGCCTGCTGAAAACGAGTAAGGATGTCGAAGAGTTGAGCAAGAGATTAGGCATTGGAAAAATGTAATGTCTGAAAACTGGCAACATAAGTAACTTTATAGTGTTCCAGACACATGTCACTGTGAGCATTAAAGTCACCGAAAGATGGAGAGAAATTGTTCTTTATATTTTGGCGGCTTTTATATATTTTATACTGCAATCATGAAAAAAAAAGGAGAGCGATAAAAGAGAAAGAGATAGCTAACAGACTTTAGTAACGAAAGACGCAAACACATAAAAGAGCAGTCGGCGGTCTCGAAAGATAATTTACTGGCCATCAGAAAATTCTCACAGTTTTAAAATTCTACCAGCGAAGATAATATTTTTTAATAAATATATACAGATCTTTTTTATTATATTGAGCTCTGTTTTAACACGAGCACTATACATATATATATATGTTAAGATCTTTAATAAGAGCGTACTTTAGCTTCAACATCAAAACCATTCTTAGTGGATAACCATATTTGAGTAGACGCTCCGTGTATTTATTAGATAGTATATTTTTCATATTCATCTACGAGCCTGATCTTATTTTAATTTTATTAAAGTTAATATTATCATTAATGCATCTTCTAAATATGGGCATCTACTAAATAGAACCGTTAAAGTGGTTATATATTTACTTCTTCAATGCTCGGCTTGAACGTACAAGTAGTAATCGATATCTCTTGAAGGTTTCGGTCGGTTTAGGCATCTCATAATAAATTACACCGAGCTGATCCCACCAATAAATTTGAAACATGAATTTTCGCTTTTCCTAGACTTACCACACGAAATGTTACGTTAGATTTATCGTAGTGTATCCATTTTTCATCGCCGGCTTCTTTATGTTCTCTGTCATTCAAACAGCTGTTCACATTTGACACGATGTTATTTGACGTCTCTTCGCATCAACTCTTACGGAACTCATTGTCCCTAATTTTGAATAATTTCTAACGCTTTCAAACTTTTCAACCTGTTGTTCCGTCTACTGTTAATGATTCTGCATATACAACATGCACCTGACATGAGTCATAGTGAAGTAATGCCTTTAATTCTTCGTCTCAAATAATTTCTCACAAATAAAGGTATCCATTATAAGTAATGTTTAAAGTGATAGTGATACAAAATTTATTACTTTATATATATATATATATATATATATATATATATATATCCGCAGACAGATCTGTCGGCGATTCTACCCTTGAGCTATCGGCGCTCGGTAGAAGGAGACAGACTTTTTAGTGTGTATATTATCATTATAAACGCTATATATATGGGGGTGAGTGGGTGTGCGTGTAAAAAGAGATAAGGAATTATATTATGTGCTCTAAGAAATAGCCTTTTTTTGCTACCTGTTTCTTTTACGATTTAAGTAAAATTCGAATTGTGGAGATCAACCAATGCACTAAATGTACCTATGCACTGATCGTTACTATGTTCACACTGTGTTTATCAATAAAGGCATTATCTTCAAATCGTAATATCTATCTCACATAAATATACCAATTAAATATATGTGTGTGTGTGAGTGTGTGTGTGAGAGAGAGAGAGAGAGAGAGAGAGAGAGAGAGAATATTTCTCTGTGTCTGTGTGTTTCAATTAGGTATTGCTAGATTATTTCAAGTCTTCCAATTACAATTAAGAATATTTGTCATACTTCAGGATTATATTTCTGCAAAAAATGATTGATACCTCTACTGAGTAGATTAGGTACAAAAGTGTATCGCTAAAACCTATCAAGTAACGACGTGTTTATAATTAAATGTGTGTTTGACTGACGATGTGGCAACCATGTATTCAATTTCCTTTACACTTCATATTAAAATAGCGTGATATCCGTCTCGGCAATTATAAACATGGAATCCAGAATACAGATTGGATGAAAATCTCATAAAAATAGAAGAACAATGAATAGAATAAGAGAATATTTAATAAAGCAAACAGCAAATGAAAAGGCTAACCGAAGTCTTGAGCAAAACATGCTCCTGAAATTATAACAATTTAAGAGAAAATTATGAGTATATATATCTATAAGTAAATACATTATTATAAAAAAATTCAATGTTTATTCTTTGTGTTGTTAATCTTCGTTGCCAATTTGTTGTGGCGAATCTTAACGCAAATGTCGTAGCTAATTTGTTGTGAAGTAGTTGTGGCAAAACTTCCCCGTAAAGTTGTAGTGACCACTTTGGTCGGAAGTAAGATACGGAACACAGAAGGTGAGTTCAAATCAGTGTATAAGTATAAAAAGAACAATATATACAAAGTAGTGTTAATAATAAGTAAATAGAAATAAGTACAGTTACGTTGCTTATTGCCTGTCATAGTTGGCTTTAAATACGTACTAGCTATCGTGCCTGACTCATTAACTGCCTTCCGGAAGTTACTCAGATAATTATATATAGCAAGAGGAAGAGTCCATTTCTCGTAGGAGTTTACCATCACAGTTTGTTTAAATCTTGTAAGACAAATGCTATCCTCACAATTGTCAATAATTACAAGCATTAACCACGGAAATGGGAAGGCTATCCCATGTGTCTTATATGCCGATTCTACGAGAATCAAAATTAAACCAAAAACTGACGGTCTTCTCAGGTTTACTGATAAAAACGACAACACTGATATATAAAAATATGCAATTATGTTCTTCTTCCTCGGTGACACACACGCACATGAGTGCAGTTGACGGACTGCATTCTTCTTCTCTTCTGAATCCAATCTTCTTCCCATATCTCCCCCGATCAGTCTGTGTTCTGATCTCTCCATGGAGCTCTTTCTCACATGTCATTTTATAGGTGCGATTGGGTTGACACATCAACTTCTAATATGCATATGTTTACTAATTCCGAGTTTACATTCTCTGACGTTGTTTTGTTAAACAGCGTAATCAAACTTTCACCTGTCACTTGGGTTTCGCGCTGCTGACCTTTCAAAACAATATTTATTTTCTTTTAGATTACGTCGACACTGCATTGTTCCATCAAACTATCATTTCATGAATGTAAATTATATTTTTGGCCCAAATGACACACTGTAGTAAGAGAATATATAACAATGTGTTGAATTGTTTGCTGAATCATAGTTGTTTTTTAATGATTTAGTACATGCAATAATGAATGAATAAACACTTTACTTAATTAATTACACTATTTACATTTCACGGACTCTTGTCCTAATCTTTGTTCTATATTCACGAAGTTTCGGCCGTTGTACGCTCCGGTCTTCTTTGGCTGATTGAAATGTTGAACCGTCCACCAGGGCAGATCGTTCCAGTTCCACGTGCCATACTTCTTCCGAATATCTCAATTTCAGTTATTTTTCTTTTACTCAATTCTCCAATTTTTGTTCTGGTACTGAATAAATATTTCTTTAGATCAATCAGTGGATAGCTTTAACCAATGGATCTATCGTCTGGGTCATTTAATATTGAGGATGTAGAATGGGAAAAGAGACAGGGAAAGCAACGGATAACATATTTGAAGAACCTAGTCAGGTGGATGACGGAACGAGGGTTGCATGTTGTAACAGGAGAAGGCGTCTTCAGAGTCACCAGGGATAGGGAAACGTGGAATGCCATGATCGCCTACGTCCTGAAGGTACAAGGCACATAGAAAAAGATGAATGTCCATAGAATATATTTTGAAATTCCTTATGTTGCTTCGTAGAATGCTTGAGATTAACGCTAATAAAATAAAACAACCACAACTTGGAATACAGTTTGTTATTTATAGATGTATAAGGCTTAACAAGCAACTACGTATTCATAATTGAATTTCTTTTTAATTCTAGCACTAATATCGTTAATTCCCTTTACACGTTATATTAAAATAGCATGATATCCACCTCGGCAGTGATAAACATGCAATTCAAAATACCCCGTTGATAAAAAAACTCATTAAAAAAAGACGATTACTAAAGAGAATACGGTACTACTTAATAAATCAAATCACAAATGGAAGTGCTTAACTAATATTTGACCTAAATATCTCCTAATAATACAGTAATTTAAAAGAAAATACAATATAAAGCTATTAATTAATGCGTTATAATACAAATTAAATAAAAATGATTGATGCAGTGAAATATAAATCATCCCTCTTTCTTTCGCTTTTTCTTTCTTTATTCTTTTAATTAATTATCAATTTATATTATCAAATTAATAATAAAAAACAAACATACATTTATTTAATATTATAATTTCTTGTAGTGATTTTATAGTTTTAATAAGTAAATTTATATTATCTGGAGTGAATTAACAAAAAATATGCAACCTATAACGTGTTCTTTCATTCTCGTTTGCTTTCCATCTTTTATTTCTTTTTTCTTTTATTCTACTATTAATATTTTCTAATTATGTACAATTTTTTATAACAATAAACATATATCTGATATATTTTCTTTCGTCTTTAGACGCAATCAAAAATGAAAGGTCCATTATTTACTTGTGAAAATGACAGTTCATAAATGTAGAGTAAAGTGATGTATAAGCAGTATTCTAATAAAATAATTCTATTTAGTCTGAAATAGAAAGATTACTGACTAATTCGGGGGATATTTGGCAGATGAAATATATGAAAGAATGCAAAGAAAGAATGAAAATATAACGAGGAATAATATTTTATGAGAACTAAAAGTTTTCATTATGGCTGTACCCATAATAATTGGCTCACCCGTACGTGTATTTACCACAATCGCAGTAAGCTTGAAAGAAATGGCGCTTTGGTTGAGAAATTAAGTATGTCCAATCGCCGTTCTTTGTAGCCGTGCAAGAATACGCGTTTCGATAAAAAGTGTATATTGTTGCATGCCATATTTGTTAACGGTGAACATTTCTCATAATTAATAAACCATTCCATTCTGAGAATACGAACAAATATACATTGATGAAACGATTCAAAGATAAGAACGAAACGAAAAACTCTCCTGGTATTCATAAATAATATTTTTCGAAACACGTAATGGTTACGCACTAGTTTAAGGGTATATATTATACGAGAGAACTGAAAATAAATATTTCACAGTGAGCACAAAAGCGTCATAAACTGAGTGACTCCTATAAATGCATTTTTGGCCTGGGTGCGATATGCAATGCGTTAAACAACATTATCTCATGTAGTCGATTGTTCTGGATATGATATTAAACATGATATTGCTATATATATCCTCGTAGGATAATAAAATTACATATTTTATTACATTTGGGTACAACGATGTGTGTTTTATTGTTTATTCAAAGTGAACTGTTTTCAATCCAACCTTACAATATATACTTGATCATCAACCATTGTTCATAATGAATCTCTCAATGAAGAGTGTTTACAGAAATATTAAATAGTGCGACTGTAGCGTGTGGTCTACCCCAATATATCGTCTAATCAGGTGCAGGGCGGGGTCTATTCTTCTCGGGAACACTCACGCAGGCAAATGAGCGGTCGTTGTTTGATGCTACATCGATAATTCTCAAGAATATGCGAGGTGTTGGTTGTCAAATGTTCCAGTTAGATCTCGATCATTTTTGATGAAAAGTTTTGAAAAAAATTTTAAATGATCTATTTGTGCCATTCCTAGAAGATTTACAAAGTGTTTATCACTAAAAAAAATATATGCATTGCATTGATAGCGTGTTTACATTTTACATCTTTATCTTTAATATAAATAAAAATAGTTTATAGACTTATGAATATTGAAATAAGGTATAGATAAAAATTTATACATAAAAAAATATTTCATTGTTGCAGTAGACATCACGCGATAGTCGAAACGGGGCGCAGAGCTCACACTATATTGAGTAAACTTCACACTATAGTAACACCGAATAGATTTCATTACAGTATATGAAGGTTCAAAGGTGATTCAAAATTACGTAGTTATTTAGTCGCTAAAGTCAAAAACCTAGAGAAAAATAGAAGTATTCAAGTCAGCCACACGTTTCTACTTGAAATGTTTAGAGTGAATTTTCATTTTTATCATGTAATTTTTTCATATTTTTCCGTGTTTGCCCTCGTATTGCAGAGAATAATTGTTCCTGATTATATGGAAATTGCTTTGAAATATGATAAGTTGAATTTATTTCTCATTTAAACTTACGCTATACATTTTAGGGAAATTCTAAATGATTTGAAAATAAAAATCGTTTTAATCATTTTAATGCGTTCATTTGAAATAAATACTTACAAATGTCATTAACTGACACACCAAATAGAATTATCAGTTATTGTTAATATTAATAAGTTTCTAAGTGACCAGCCCAATTCGACTGATATACCCTTATTATTTTACTAATCAATGACATCATAATATATTTGTCACCCGAAGATTTAAGAAATATGTAAAATAATTTCACCTCATATCACACGAACTCCCAATTATTCTCAGAACGCTCTCATCTACCCAACCCTCATTCTCCGTATCCTTACCCGCCTATCACCCACCCTCTGACATTTCCTATATTTAATCATCCTTTCTCCACTCGATGTAGCCCCCTGCGCAGTAGTGGCAGTGACATGCCTTGCTCGGAGTGAAACGCTTATAAAAAAGAAATTCCATTGCTCAACGGTAAAATTCTGAGCATAGATTTTGGAAAAAATACAAAGTGCTTCCAGAAAAATATTAACGAGGATCCTTAATTAATCTCGGAAACATGACTTTAAATAAAAGTAGGATGCTTTTAAGAAAATAACTCGATATAAATATTGAATAACTAGAACATTTCCGGTACTACGTTAAAGTGGAAACAAGCTGACTGTGGTGCAGAAAACTATGCTATTTCAAATAATTTTGCGTGCCATTCTTGTATCAATATTTTAACGAATTATGTTCAAATATATATATTATTTTCGTAAAATGTTGAAATTCGTTTTGTTAACATGAATCTCTTGTGGGGATTTCTGGTAATGTGTCTGTTCAGAATGACCAAGGATTAGGAAGGCCGTAATTAGAGACAGTATTGAAGGAACATAATACTACGTATAATGAAAAAAGAAAAGGTTGTATACGTACTCATGCATGATAACTGCAAGCCGTTTTTTTTTGTTTGTCAGTGAGAACACGTTGCTACAGAATTTGATCCGTCATTTGAAAGGTGGTTTAACGGCAATACCATGGAATAATTAGCCAAAATGGTACATAAATATCTGAGTAAATTAATGTGATTTTTACAATAATCGGCGCACACGCAGAAGGCTGAGTGTGGTGAGGATGGTCAAAAATTTCTATCATAGACCTAGTTAATTCTAATCACAACACAATCACTCATTAAAATGTGTTTATTCACTATAACAACTCGTCTATCACCTTAAAAATAAATAAACTATAATAGCTTATATTCACAGGGGAACCTAAAAGAAGGAAAGAAAATAATGAATAATAGTTTTAAAAAAAACCTGCAGTAAATGAAATGCTAATCAAATCACACAAATGCGACTAATTTTCATATTTATATGTAGAAGTATCAAGGAAGCGCACGAAACAAGCTAAGTCCTAATCTTCAACAGTTATTCACTTGTCAGTGTTATGTTTTTCGTTATTTGCTTTTTTTCAGAAATCTGCTATACCTGGAATTTCCATCGTCTTGCGAAAATACCCTCTATTTGAGGTCAATGTGACTTGATGGAGAGCAGCAATAAAATAAGTTCGTCATTATAAATCAATTCTGTGCGAAGCAAGGGAAATATCGTTAACACCACCAGGACGATCACCACAGCAACCAAATCAACAAATAATAACAATTTTTTCAAGACAAAGGAGAAATGAAAGCATGAGTAGCAGATGAGACCAGGATTTGAAATAAGTTCAATGATTATATTTGAATAATAATGGCTACTACAAAAACAACAAACTTTACTACTAAAGTTAAACAAAGGATTTGAAAAATTAAATTTTCGACGATTCCCTAACATTCAAGAATAAGATCTCTGCCCGCATTTGAAATAAATTAGTCGAAATTCTTAAGGTTCTGCTGTTGCATTGTTCCGAAGAAGCTCTTACCATGTATTTAAGAATGAATAAACAAGTGAATGCATTTACGCTGGAAAAGAAACTTATTGTTTAATGTTTCAACCCAATGTACCTTTTGAACTAATGTATAATATTAAATCTAATCTGATTTAGCACATTCCTAAAATACTAATTTTTATGTTTCAATATCAGTTCAAGTTCTTTACGAAAAATATACTTTGGGATACTTTCCCGCGATTACACATTCCTGTTAGTTGCAATATTTTATATATTCTGAAAGGGGCAAAATTATATTTAAATATTTGTCTTTTATTTCATGGATATTGAAAAATATTTCCCGAATTTGACTTGCATGCCTACAGACTCTTAATTGAAGAAATATGTTGAAAATATATCCTTTCTCTGTCTTTCATATATATATATATATATATATATATATATATATATATATAGTTGTAAGTTTAAATATGTATTTTTGACAGTATTTTTTTATTTATTTTTATTATATATATATATATATATATATAAACAAATGTTTCAGGTAGAAAATTGGCATACTATTTAAAAAACAAAGAAATTATTGTTGTCTCAAAGGCACTTTCGTCCAACATCTCATCACGAGGAAAATCATTGTAAAATGAATTAAACAAAAGTAAAAATGGCGACACAAATAAAAAGCAAAAAGATGAAAAGATGGCAATATTAGTATACATATAAATATATATATATTTAACGATGGGATGGTATTCACGTGTAAATAATTAGTGACTGACAATTAAAATAAAATATTCCACAACAATTTATATATATATATTGTGGAAATTAATCTAAGTAAACACTTAGTAGATATTCCTAAAGAATCCTAGTAATATTAGTTTAAATATTAAAACTGATCCAACAGAGAGCTCGATGCAAATTTAAATTCAATATATTTTACATTTGAAGAAGAACCATTTATGAAGGCTCTCAAAAGCCTGCTTCATCAGCTCCCGGTAAGTGAAGTAATGAAGTAATTCTAATTTATGTGTGTGTTTAAATAATAATGTTCTATTAAATGTGCATAATTAACATAAATTGGATGTAAAAATTTCCTTTCAATTTCTGTTTTACAATACTCATTGCTACATTAGAAAACAATATCTCGTAATCAATTTGATGAAAGCGATAAACAGTACTTATTTCTGTAAAATAGATATAGATATTTTTATTTTTATTCTGTGTCCGTGTCGAGGTCTGTAAAATGTTACAGTTAGTATGTTTGAACACGTGATAGGATCGGATCGGATCTCGCACAACGAAGTTCTCTTCTGTGCAAAGATGAATTGCCCAGAAACCATAATGAATTACCATTTCGATGAACTGAGCGCCTTGCTTCAATGCCAGACACCCGCCTCCCTAAAACAAATCGATCCTGTTAATTAAGAGACGCAAGCCTCAGAAAGAACCATCCAGAAAGCAAAAAGAAGATACAATGAGAACACAGAGGTAAGACACAGGTTTCTATCCCCTTAAAGGTCCTATTTTACCATGCGGTGGATGCGGACGTATTTTCAGACACAACATGGAAATTATATCTAACAGAAGTAAATGTCGATCAGCTGCACAATACTCGACAAGGAGTTCTAACTTTAACAATAATCAATAAATACGTACTCAATTGTAAAAAAATGTAATGTTTACTGTAAAATTTTGTGACTAAAATATAGTTTTTAACTTTTCGACTATGCTAAGTTCGGTTGAAGAAAAATAATCTTCGATTTAGTATTTAACACGAACCAGCACTCAGTCAGTAAAGGGCCATACGTGATACACGTTAGGGCGATCATATCTCGAAATACACATGACTGACTGGGCAAAAGATTTTCGGGCAATAGGTTGTCAATACTTACTACAGAAGACTGGTTGCCCGTCAAGGCTATGGAATCCAATCTGCCCTGTTGTTTAACCTGTAACTGGATGAATGAGACGGATTATTAACTATCCCAAGGATATGTGCCCATAATTTTAAATACATTTAATAAAAGATTAAAGACATTCAACTGGAATTCTACTTCGGCTCCCCGATTTCTCGTTCCGAGACGATATTCACTCTACGACAACGTACATCCATTGCATAAAAATAGTAGAATGTACGAGAAAAGCAAATATAGCTGAACGAGATTCATTATATTATCTTCCAGTTATATTACAATTGAAAATATCTTAAATTTTTATTTAAAACTTGTTACAACTATATATGAAAAAATAAGAAACTTATTTGGCAGAAAACTGGAAACGACATGAAACCTGGAGTAGGATTTTACTATATAACCTGTATTTATTGCCAAATAGAATTACTAATACATAGAGAAATTGAAATAGAATATATAAACACAATAGGTATTTTAGAAGACAACATATTCGGTGGCACACAATAATGAGTCTGTCCATGAATTTTAATTTAAAAAATGCTAATATAATTAATAGTTAAAACAGATTAAGAAAGCGAAAATGTTTAGAAAATCAATAGATCTAGATTTCCTCATTCTTGGTATATCTGTTGTTATTGTTATGCTAAATGCGACTCAAGAACAATAATTCTTACTACATTAAACTTAAAGTATATTGAATATTTTAGGCAGATTAAATTCTATATTAACTGCTCACTATTTCCGTTTTATTAGAACTATTCTGTTGCGTTCTGCGTCTGGATCATTTTATTTAAACAGCTAGAATATTAAAAAGATAATATTAATTTCCTGGGATTTAACGCTTATCTAATATGCATGAGTGCCTTTTTAATATGGATGTATTTCATCTTAGATATACAGATATACATATAGATATGCAGGCATGCAATACATCTTGATTTATCGGAGGATATTTTTTCTTATTTTTAAATAGTTGCTGCTTTAAAAAATTATGTGAGAAATGAACAGAATTATGTGATCAAACACGTAGTATTACTGAAGTGAAAGAACAATTAAAAATATACATATTTCTCATTTCGAAGCAATGGAGAAAATAAAACGAAATTGCATTAGTTATCATGAAGTGTTATGCCAGAGTGCGAAATGAATGTATAAAACTGTCTTTAATCTGCAAAACAAGCTGTAAATTGTGCAATGGTTTGCTTAGAAAAGCAAAAGGCCAAATAATAAGACTAAAGAAAAAAACATAGTTCGACAGAATCTTTAATTTATTCATTTTGTTTGCTTAGAAAATTTGCATTGGAAACCCACAGTGTTAACTGCACTTAAACACCGATATATTTCGCTGGCAAGAAATTTCTTAAAGATCTAATACAATATGTAAACGCAAGTCACTGGTGCCTCCGCAATAGGTGCTTACTCGTGCAACCAGACTGGCAACTGGGTCTCACCCATTCATAGTGAGATCAACCAAATGCAGACGACAATTCTACTTCTGCATTTTCTTCTCCCGCACTTCCCGCCTGTGGAACTCGCTTCCATATTCTTGCTTTCCTGACTGCTACAACCCCCAGGATTTTAAATGCAAGGTCAATACTCATCTCTTAACTACTTGACCCTAGTTCTTTCCACACTGTCCCGTAGATCTTTTCCTTTCTCTCCACCGTTGCAACTGTCATCACACCTGTATATCCATCCTTCTCTTGTTCCTTTCTAACTGGTTCATCCTTCTCCTCACTCTCCTCTAATCTTCTTTACTTTTATGTAGCCCTCTGCACATCAGTGGTGTTAACGCCTTGCACAGGGCGATATGATAAAAAAAAGAGTATTATATATTGGAGAGTGTTATTTATATGTTCGATTTTGATTCGTCGGAAATTCATATTTATCAACTATATGTTTATCTACATTATTCATTCGTGTTTTTTTAAGATACATTCAAGTTTACATTCTTTTATTATTGTCATTTACTTTGTTGTAGGAATATTAGTGGGTGTCTTGTTAAAATTTCTGTGTATTTGTTTATTCTCAAAATATCTTATCATGACGTCTAAGAAATTGCCATAGTGACAAACATTTATTTCTGGTATACAGGACGGGATGGGTAAATTTTTGCCATTTAATATTTTTTGATTTTGCGTTTGGGTTTTATTTGCTTGTTTTTTTATTTAATTTTTGCCGGTGGTAGAATATAGTAAATAAACTTGGGCACAGTCTGCGAGAAAAAATGCACCAGGGTGCAATTCCCTCCTGATAAAGATGTACTACATTTGAGATATAATATTTTCTAACATGTGTTAGAATAAGTATCTTCCCGTAGCAGGAAGCACTTCAGAGTATGAAACGTAGAAATACACTGAAGACAGTCATAGTAAAACAAAGGCTGATGAAGCTAAAAAATATTATGTATGTGAATTTAAGAATAAATATAAAAATGCATTGTACATTATTATACTTTTTATGGACAATTTTTTTATGCAGACGCGTTTGATAAAAGTATAATCATATCAACTGAATATAAAGTTATCAAGCAATATTAAAAAAATAATAAAAACTTTAGGAAAACGTTTTTTGTCACGTTTAATTTTAGTTCATACAATAATGCATAATATAGTATTAAAAATATTGCGTGTATTTTATCAAAAAGAAAACAAAAACTTTTTTTTCGTGTTAAAAAGTCATGATTCAAATTATGGAACAAATGCAGAAGTTACTAAGTACCAAATTTAAATATTTAAAAGTCAAAAATATAAAATACTTGTAAAATAATGGAAATGTAGTAGATGGAGAACCCCTTCAAGCGAGATCTTAGAATGCTGCAAAATATCAGAATGTAGATTACGCAGGTAAGATTGAGCATTAGATGAAGAATAATGTGTCTCTTGTTCAATATGTGTCATATCTGTTTTTATTTAGTACGGAAATAATGTGAGATGTTAAAATTTACATAGTTCCCAGGTGGCTCCCATGTTCAATGCACGCTTCGGAAATAAACATATTCCCAAGAGCTTACTAGGGAAAATACTGCACTTGATATATCTGAAATGATAACTTTATCTACCACACCACACTTTTATACATTCTATTAAACAAAAGATTCTCATTGTACGCCAGAGAATACAGCGAATGCAAAGTCGTTAGTTCAACAGTACAAATAAATTTTCATTACACTACTGAATCTTAAAACAAAAACAAAAAATATCGATTGCCTTATGTAACATTGTTACAACAAATATATAATAAAAAACACTATATTTCAAATACAAAAAAGGCGTATATTGTGATCTGTGTAAGTCAAATAAACGCAAAATATATTTTTTATGTGCAGTGTTCCTTCAACACGAAAGCGGTCATCGACTTCCACTTGGCTCTGTCTCTTGTTGCTCTCAATATTTTTTCAGCTTGCTATCTCTCTGAAACCCAGCTTCTCCATTTATTTACACAAGCCTATCAAGTATGTCTCGCGCTGCTTTCCCCTGTCTTCCTTTCCTCTTATCGGTCTTGTGAGTATTAAATTATCCATGCCCATTTTCCACATTACTTGTCCAATTTGCTGTTGACGACTGCGTGTATGTGAGTTTCGAGATCCTTGTCGCCAATTTGTTGTTGGCGACTAACGTGAAAAAGGTATTTTTCTCTCCGCGTGGACTTGTTCGATTCTTCGTCGCCAATTTATTATGTATTCCGGGTGAGACACCACACAAAAAATAAATAGCAAAAACAGATATGAAGATAGAATGTAAGTTATACTGAACAAGATATACAAAATGAAACAGGGGTTAGTCAATTCAGGAATACTGCTAGTAGGAATAAATATATACAGTCTTGAAGTGAAATAATATGTCCGGGTAATGAATCGATATCCAAACAACTCCAACTACTTCTGCACCAACTTACTGATCCAATAGGCAAGTGTTTACAAATCCACAACTGCCTTTCTCTGTATAGGTTGGATTATATGTACACATAAGGCAAGTCCATTTTTGTATAAAAAAGCGGCGATCCAACAACAAAATATAAATACATGCAGAATTGTTTTTCAAAATAATTTCACACTATGTGCATAAGGGAACTCTTGTTTTGACTACATTGATTTATTGCATTTCCGGGATTTTCTGAATATGCACACGGTATTTTTTTGTTAATCGATTCACCCCAAGCAAGGTGGTCTCACCACTCATGCGCAGAGGGGAGCAACATAAGAGCAAAAGTCTAGACAAGATAAGAGTTAAGAGAAAGACAGACCAGTTACAGTGGGTGTCAGAGAAAGGGCAAGAGAAGAATAGAAATACAGGTGTTAAGACAGTTGCTAAGGTAGAGTGAAAGGAAAAGAACAATATATAATAACTATAGAGGCTGATGTGGAAAGAACTGGAGTCAAGTGGATAAGAAATGTTTATTGACCGTGCAATTAAATGCCTGGAAATTGTAGCCGTTAGGGAAGCAAGTATACGGAAGGGAGTTCCACGGACTGGAAGCACGGGAAAAGAAGCTGATGGAGTAGAATTGACGGCTGCATTTGGCTGATCTAAATGTAAGTGTGTGGGGCCTTGTTGCCAGTCTGGTTGCACGAGCAAATTCTACTGGCTGGGACACCTATGACTTATGTTCATCGGAGCTGAAGCCATAAAAAATATTTGTAGAATAGACTGGGGGAAGCCACATCTGTTGGTGAGAAACTAGCTGGAGTCAAGCTGCCAAGTCGGGAACTATAACATTATAGATTCTTCTTTAGAGCCTGTCGAGAACATTAAGATAAACAGCTCATTACAGATAAACTTTCTAGGGCACGTAGTGAGGAATGGAGGCTTGAAGAACTTGCTATTCTAAGGGCGGAGGGGAAGAAAGACGACGAGAAAGAGAGGGAAAAACACAGTACTTTATGGGCATAAGCAAATAGTTGGCAGAGCCGAGTTTGGAAGAAATAAGAAGAGAAACTATATTAAGAACTTCAAATGACAGAATAATTTAGATTCCCATGATCGACTACGTCCTTAAGGAGAAAGGCACATTAAAGAATACCGATATTCATCGTCATACGGCATAAGTGATAATATCAGAAAAAGCAGATTTTAAATGACACCGTTGCGTCAGCATCCAAATGACGAATAATTGTCTTCTTTAAAAAATGTTAACCTTTTTTAAGTCTAATTCACTTCTTTATTGTTTGTAAATTGTCATACATTCCAGAAACTAGTAGCATCGTGATTTCCTTTCATTTCTCTGTTGATTAAGAATTCCTTCTCTTAATTTCCTTCCTTGAAGATAATCTGCAAATATTCTGGTAGATATTTACAATGGCAACATCACAATTTTTAATAGGATGAATTATGGTAATAGTCTCATAAGGATGAGTAACCTACATTTATTAATTAAGACTACGAGCACTACCACTGACACCGCTGTCAAATATTTGGTCGATTTTATTTAGCTTAAAGATAAAGTAAAATCTTTCTTCTGAAGAACATAAATTCCTAAGCCTAAATGGAAAATTATAATACCTATGACTGTGGTTCTAACCGAGAATTACGGAACAGGTAAAGCAAGCAATAGAAATTTTAACCGAAATAATTTTTTTTTCCTTATTTTGTCAACATTCAATTATAGCTTCTTCTCTCGCACTTTTCGCCTGTGGAACTCGCTCCCATATTCTTGCTTTCCTGACGGCTACAACCTCCATAAATTTAAATGCAATGTCAATACTCAACTATTAACCACTGGACTTTAGCTCTCTCCCCACCCCCGTATATCCTTCCCTTTCTCTCCACCTATGTATCTGTCATCGCACCTGCATCCTCAACTTTCTATTGCTCCTTTCTAACTAGTATTTACTCCTCACTCTTTTCTACTTAATCTTTTTACAGTTATGTAGCCCCCACTCATCAGTGGCATTTCTGCCTTGCTCTGGGTGAAATGATAAAAAAAATAAACAGAGAGTAGGAAATTTCTTACCTAAAATGTCGTTTAAGTGTTGGTCAACTAAAACCATGACATTATGCTGGATGCATTTTGAATGCAAGTGCTGATAGAAAAACTCTTTTATCTTGAACTCTTAATAATAATAAAGACAATAATAATGACAATAATGAGAAAAATAAGAGTGAATGCGTAATAATGTCGACGATGATAAAATATAGACAACAATAAAATGTTCCAGCACAACACAGGCTAATCCAACTAGTGAAACCAGTAGACTGCACACATATCTAAGACAGTTAAGAGAAAATGAATATTTTAAGTGTCTCCTTACAAAATAAATAAATATATAAATCAAATTGAAGAAGAAAATGAAAATCACACTTCGGTTAGGAGAGAAGATAGAGAAAAATAATTTAAAAAACCAACAAATTAAAAGACACCACCTTACGTGAAACGATGGATTATTTCTCCTTTGTTATTTTTATGAGGATGTGATTTTTTTTATTGTAATTGAAATTGTACAGAGAAAATAACAGAGACATTGTGACAGAGAATCAGGCAGTTAATTGAAGAAACAAAATGGACGATAAACACGAACCATGAAAATTATAGCTTGCATAAAATGTTGAATTGTAGGCAAGGGAGTTATAAATGTAACATTGTGCTTGTATAATAGATGAAAATAAGTTGAAAAAATACATCAAATAGTACAAAAACTACATAGGTTGCTGAAAAGGAATCGTATTTTGAAAAATACGATATAATTGACAAGAATAGTTGATGGTCAAAAGACACTCCATTGAAGAAAAGAAGCAGGTTTATGCAGCGGCATTTCATTGGTCACTGAACTGACATCACACCTTGAAAATCTTGAAATTTTCGGATAAAAAGATAGTTTCCTCGAACAAAATTATTCCTTTAGAATATTCGTCGCATATGTAATATGTCTGCAATGCTAGGATAGTCTCTTTTCTCTTACTCTCTCAGCCCTCCTTTTTAATAAGAACTAACCTGCAAAATATAACTATTGGGACAATAAACGTAATGAATACAGTCTATATGCACAGTCCAATTGCTAAGAAAAAAGTTATTCGGTGGTTTTTAATTTAAGTAAGTAACAGGAACGTTAGCGTATTGGTCTGAAACGAGCTGTTGTGATTAACGCATTAAGACACCAGTCCAGAAAAGGTGGTATAAAAATGTCACACATGGTGTTTGATTCACTTGAAACTAATTAATATAAGAAAGAGAAAATGAAATATGGAATAGTATGTGCAAGACTACTGAGCGGGAGTTATTGGGGAGCGTAGAACCACCACCTAATTGTTGTTATTCAATTGTTATTCGCAGATAGAACTAGACCCGGATTAGTAGCACCCGTTACGGTCCCAGCTATGGGCAAATAGTTAATCCTCAAATAAATTTATAGTAAAAAACGAAGTAAAACATATTCTGAAAGAAAATAAATATTACCAGCAATACATATTTGAAAGAGAATATATATATATATATATATATATATATATATATATATAACATAGAGATGATCCACGTATACTGTCTTAATATGTAGAGGAAAAACTACTAAAAAGTTGTATGTTTAAAAATGTATTTTATTGACAGGATTTATTTATTTCTATTATTATATTTGATATTTCAGACCGTCCTTGGCCTTTCATCTGAAACGAATGATTTTAAAATTTAAATTAGAAACGTATTTCGCGAGTGCGTTCGTTCGAGAGTGATTTATTACATGACGTAACGCAGAAAGCGACATATTGATTTAAATATTTGTAAAGGTAAACCTATTGTTTAATAATATTTGTAAATTTTGTTTTAGAGAAAATGATTTTAATTGTATATAAAAATGTTTAACTATTGAAAAATTTATAAAGATTCAAGACACATAAGTCCCTATTTAACCCTAGCCTGTGTGTATTTAATTTTAAAATCCAGTATTTTTCTTTCTTTCTGCGTCAGTGTGTAAAACTAAAATCGGAGTCTATTAGTAAACATTTGCAATTTTCATATGTGTGTCCCGGTTGATTGAAGTGAACTGCTATGGGGAATAATGGTTGTTCTGGCGTATGCTAAGTTTGTGATTATTGAAACGGAATCTAAAGCTATTTCCAGATTCACCAATATATCCACTATTTGGACATATTGAACAGAAGAGAAATATACATAATGTTTTGGCTGTCACAGGTGAAGCGTGATGGGTATATATATATTTATTCTTTCAACAATTTTAGGGATAGGTGCAATTTATGCCTGGAGGAAAAATTGATGATTATAAAATATAATAATCCAAAGGAACTCCTTAATCTGCGCAATAAATAAATATTAAAATGCAGACATAAAATAAATATAAAATAATATAAAATTGTCTAAATAAATCCAGATTGTGTGTTAAATTAGTGTAAATTAAATTAATTTACATTAATTTAACTTAAAAAGTGTTTACTTTGGGAAAAGTCTGAAATGTACTGTTAATATCATTTTAACACAAAAGTTTTTTATTTATTATTTTTGTGTTTTGTATTTTTATAACTATTACATTTAAAGTCATATTTTTAAGATTCTTTTTTTCGTTTTTAATAAAATTATTATTATTATTATCATTGTTAACGACTTAAAGGAATTTTGTTTGCTACATACATACATATATTATGTTATTTATTTTTATTATTATATTTTTAATTATTTTCTTTTATTAGTATTATTATTATTTAAGATGTTTTTTTTAAGATTGTATTTTAATATTTTATTTATTTTTCTGACGAAGAGTTATTATTGTAACTATATTTATAATACATTACTACTAGTGGTTATATCGTGATTTATATTAGGATGTATGATTTAGGATTTATTTTTCACCAAAAATATACCACATATAAAGTAAAGAAACTGATAAACTTCAGCCCGGTCAAAGAGTCAAGGGAACTTTCAGATCACACTAAGATAAACCACACATACAAGCAAACTGATATCATCAGACCATAAAGGGCCCAACTAGAATACACACACGTACACACACACACGCAGCAGCTAGAACACACACACATACACACACACGTACACCAGCAGTGGCCAGCCCGGAACTGCCACACACACACGTACAGCAGCAGTAGACGGCAGCAGTGTACAGCCCGGAACAGCCATTTTTAGAGAGGTCGTTAAGAGACTAGAGCATACAAATGCTACTCTGCCATTCTGAAGATGAGATTTTGATCTCGAAATATTAATGTTCAATAAATAGGTAATACCCAAACACTTATTTACCTTCCTTTATTTTACTCAACGCATTGTGACAACCTTCAAGACATAACCCATAGAACTATTTTTTTTAGTAATTTTAAGTATTTTAACTGAATTTAAAAAATCAGTTAAAATAATTAAAATTAATAAAAATAAAATTCTAATTAAATATTTAAAAAGGAAAGTTAGGAAGATCAGCCTAAAAAAAAATTAAAAATAATTCATTAATATGAATTTTGAAAATAATAGTAATAGTTGTTATTTTTTTCAAATTGTATTAAAATTATGATGTATAATTTATTTTTGTACCGTAAATATATCCAATTATTTTTTAAACTAAATTCCTATGCTAAATTTTCCACGTCATGTTTTTCTAAGAAAGCAGACGAGTCGTTAGAGACGCAGTGTCGATATATGAAGTTAACATTTTGTCTCTGGATACTGTTCATTTTCTTTTTATTTTAATTCTTTATCCTTCCTTTTTTTCTAAATTATTGTTTCTCTTTTTTCCATTAATCAATCATCTACCTTTTTTTAACCATGCTTTTTTCTATTATTTAGGGTTCTTTTGAAATGAGCAAGAAATGTTTTGTAAATTACAGTTACAAATGTCTATTCTAAATATGGACATGTGAACGTCTGTGTAAAAAAAAATTTGGGAGGTATTTCAAGGATCAACAGTTGTAATATTTGGGTCTGACGAGCCGCAATAATAACATCATTATGCGGTAAAATATGTACTGAATATTGGAATTGTACGAAATCAAAACTCTTTTCTAAATTATATATGCACACACACACACACACACACATATATATATATATATATATATATATATATATATATATATATAGTTCCTTTGTTATTTAGCGCCAATGTTGATGTTTACTAATAAACTATATTTTGACAAGCAAGTCTATTTTATCGTAAAGTGCTCGATATCGGGGCGTAAGTATCGTGTTAACAAGTACAAAAGTTTGAATCTTTAACAGATCATATCCTTGCCAACTCAGAAGTTTCGTGAAGACACCGTTATGATGTTCTTACTGCTCTGCATAGTAAAACCGTAGTATGGATTTCAGACTCTTTCAAAAGGTGCCGCACGCTATAAGCGCCTAGTGAAATTTCATTTTATCAAGAAGTCAACTTCCTGACAAATTGACTTTGGTGAGATTTTGACCCAGGTTTCATGGTCAGAAAGAGAACGTTCTAACCACTTGCCTACGCACCCATATAACTTTCTTTAAACAAATTCATCAATGAAACCTGATAGAAAATAATTTCTTCTTATAAAGAATAGATATTCTTTTTATAATCATTTATGTTAAAATCGTATCGGAATTTAATAACTCATTAAATTATCCATTTTCCAATGAAATGAAACTAAATCTAATGAACTTGAGGAACCCTTTTTTCTGGAAACATTCTTTTAATAAGGGGATTTTATCAATTTCAACCCTGTCTTTTAGGTCAAAGAATGTGAAATGATTTGCTGTGAAAAAAAGTCCAATCTTATCAATACCATTGAGGTCGATCCTCAAATATATTTAATATCAACATGAGTTTAGCTAATACTCATATCTGTTGTTTTGTTTCCTCTTGCTATATTGAATAACTTTTGAAGAACGTATGTATTGTCTTGTTTTTTTTTGGGGGGGGGGGATTTGATTGAGCAACACAACATTTGATTGAGCAGATCTTCTTGAATCCGTACCTACAATGAGGGTGAGAAAAATAGTAATCGTTAGGTGACATTTATGATGAATTAATTGGATGGCAATAATTGGTAGTTACGTGAATCGTCCAGCTATTCTCAATTCTTTTGAAATATGAAGCCATATATTAATATGCAACGAGAGATGTTTTTCTTATTAAAAATGATGAATATATATTCATATATTTTGAAGCTTCTCTTTTACCAAGTAACACAATTGACCAGCTTTCAAAATTAATGGTTTGCACTATTATCACACTAGAAAATGTTTAGGAATAAGATTTGTGGGTAACGTTTAGATTTACGGGATATTTTAAAGGAGGAAATATATTTGTCAACTCAAAGAATAAAGGAAAAATACACGCCTTTCCGAATATCACGCAAAGTTATTTATATTAACAATAATGGCAACAAGTTCATTTCAGTAACAAACAAATAACATCAACGTCCTACTGATTATTGTATTTTCTTCCTACTGTCCATGTGCTATAGGTTTCTTAGAACTGTTGTATAGGTGTGCCCCAGCTTAGTTCCCGGGATGTGTTTGTTTATGGATGGTCTTCTCCGGCCGCAAACGATTTTTTCATATTCGTGATCAAGAGCATCAAAAGGAAAAAATGATACAAATTTCAACCCACGGTCTATTCTGAAGCCAAACCTAACCTTCTATATCTTTGATACTGCCAGTTGCCTCCGGCAGCTCAATGAAGGATTTTGAACTCGTAGATCATCGCACAGAAATTGCATTTACTCGGCAGTGCTTTGATAGCAGATAACAAAATATAGGAACCTAAATCATTAAAGAAAAGAAAAGAAAAAATAGCATAAGAGTTAAGAGGTTGTATTTATAATGATATATGGATAGAAGAACAAACAAAAAAAGGGGCGCTGTGTAAATCTATCGTAAACATGCAACCCTAAAACGGGCAATTTATTATTAATATTTTTTTGTAATAGAGCAATTTCGCTTGAATGATTTTTAGTCTTCCTATTGATGGCCTAGCTCAAAACCTACCACTACTTACACAAATATTCGCACTATTATACTCATATTTGTTGTTTTTGACACAATATTTGACTATTGTCACCTTTGCATTTTATAATGCGTGTATAGATCTGGTTAAACTACAGGGAATATTGAGATGAATGTTCCTACCTAGGTATATGGTCTAGTACTAATATTTGATTAGTATTGTTCAAGATATTGATTGACAGTTTCTGAATACATATATTCAGTTGGATTGGGGTGAGTCTTTGACCCTGCGTTTCACGCTTTTGCGATCGTCAGACAGTGTTTGTCTGACGATCGCAAAAGGTTGAAAACCAGAATCACAAACTCACACTAATCCAACTATATATTTTAGCTTTATCAATGATGTTGAGCGCTTTCAGATAAGTACCGCGCACATATAATATATAAATAATATAATATATATAACAAATTGCATATATATATATTTATACTTATATCCATCCACATTTAACACACACACACACACACATATATATATATATATATATATATATATATATATATATATATATATATATAGTCATCCAGATTTCTTTTGCTGTATCACAGTTCATCAGTACGGTTAGACATCCGATTAAAACCCGACCGAATTGAGGTCAGTCAGCTATCCTACCTCTGAGCTCTGAGTTCTCGGTAGAAGTAGGGAGACATTGTACATGTTATATACCATGTAAACATACGCCAGTAGTTGAGAGTTTTCTAATTCATTACTGAATAAAGCGTAGATGCTACAGTAGCTACTGCTTTTAAAGCCTACTATTCTTACAAAGTGCTAAATCATGGTGTGAGAGCGTAAATATTTATCCACAGACAAATCTGTTTTACTGTATCGTAACTCATCAATCGATTACTTTTAGCCAGAATTGAAACCCAACCGAATTGACGCCAGTCAACGATTCTTCCTCTGAGCTATTGGGTCGTTAGATTCAATATACAAAAAATTCAAAACGTTACATCTTACATTTTCATTATTTTTTCAAATATGTATTAGATACTTTATAATATACATGTTTAATGGCCTAATTTGACGAATAACTGGTTAATTATATATATATATTGTTTTGTTTTTCTTTAATCCGAAGTGGAAGAGTAGGAAGGTAAATTCCAAGAACCTGATGCTAATCAATATTAAAAATTTTTTAAAAGTGATGCAGGCAGAGAGCTCAATGTATTAAGAATACAGAGCCAATATACCTTGAAAAATATTCCTTACCCAAACACTCACTCTTTTCTCCTTCACCTCACCGAAAAAATTGAAAACTTCATAAGGAGACTTCGATGGAAGGCACACTTTTTTCTCCGCTCTACAGACTCTACACATCATTCCACGGATTCCTTGAACCTGAGGACCCAGCGCACCCCTCCATATGCAGATTTCTGAACTCTTTCGAGAAGGACCGTTTCGACCTGATCACCAAAATCAAATTCTGTGGAGCTTCAAATAAATTCCAGAACTTACTAAAATCAGACATTAGAAACCTGAAAAAATCTAAGCACCTGTGGATAAAATCCGACAAATTATAATTTATTTATAAATGTTATCCTTTAAATTACATAAGTGTCCTTAAAATAACCTAACTAGTACTTACAAAGTAGACAGACGGAACCTAGCATTATCTGAAATTAATACAGACACAGCCAAATTCGCCAAAGAATTAAATATTAGTGACAACATTGGCAAAATCGCCACTAAAGAAGCTTATGTTTTATTTAAGGACCACAAACCAAATTTCCAAAACAAATTACAAACCAGGCTAATTAATCCTACAAAAAGTGACTTAGGCATAATTTCCAGGGACATTCTAAAAAATCTAATAGAGAAGCTACAATTGAATCTACAACCAAACCTTTGAAAAAGTTTTTCAGATACGATAGACTGGTTTAACAACATCAAAAACAAATCTAAATCCACCTTCCTTAAATTCGATATTGTCGATTTATATTCCTCTATATCAAGGGACCTTCTTGAGAGTTGTTTAAGATTTGCTAAAAATTACGTGGTCAGGGATAGTGACTACGAAATTATCTTTGCGGCCAGAAAATCCATTCTCACCTTTGATAATTCCACATGGACAAAGGGGCCGGGGGAGGTATTTGACGTCCCTATGAGAGCATATGATTCAGCCCAGGTGGCAGATCTTGTGGGAATTTACATTTTAGAGATTCTAAGCAGATTTTTAAACCCAAAACAATTAGGCCTATATCGGGACGATGGATTAATAATTATCCCTAATTCCAATGAGCCCTACACAAATAGGATACACAAAAAATAATTAGAGCCCTGAAGTACCTCGGTTTTGAAGTCGAAGTCACCTCTAATCTTAAAATTGTAGACATCACCCTTAACATAAATGATGGATCCTACCAACCATTTCTCAAAGATAATAGTTCCCCCACTTATATTAATATTTCATCCAACCACCCCAAAAAAATTATAAAACAGATACCCAATATAGTGAGTAACAGAACCAACCAATTATCATCCAACATTAAAACTTTCAACGCAAGTAAAAATATTTACAATAAGGCACTTCAAAAAAGCGGATATAAGAACAAGTTAACATATAATAAAACTACAATAGACTCCGAATAATCCAAAAATAAAAATAAAGGAAACTGTAGAAAAAGAAAGATAATTTGGTTTAACCCCCCTTATTGTAAACTAACTAACATCAATATTGGTAAATATTTTATCAATAGACAAACATTTTAATAACAGTAACCCTCTACGGAAGATTTTTAATAGGCACACCCTTAAAATTAGTTATTATTGCACCCCGAATATGGACAGATTTATTAGTTCCCATAATAGGAGTATTCTGGTGAACTTGCGCAATGCTGAAACTAGGTCCGGAATTCTAAACGAATGCAATTGTAATTCTGTGGACGCCTGCCCGGTGGAGGGAAAATGCAAATCTACCCAGGTGATTTATGAAGCCCGCATTTCTCCATCTAACAAAAAAGAAAAAAAAACGACTTCCGGGCCTATATCGGTATGTCCGCCGGTCCTTTCAAACAAAGACTGTATAAACACAGGTACTCCTTTTAGAACCCCGGTCAGAGGTACCAAACAGCCCTTTCGCGGGCATTCTGGAAAATGAAGAAAAGAAGGGCTGGATCTTGAAATTAGCTGGAAACTGATAGGTTCAGCCCGTATTCCGAGGAATTTTCGTGATAGGTGTTGTCTATGTTTACTGGAAAGAATTCCAATATTAAAATGCCCCCACCAACACCGGCTACTGAATCTGAGGAGGGAATTCATCAGTAAGTGCCGCCACAAAGCAAATTATTCGAATACTTAAATTTCGAATTTAAATCCCCGTTGACTAGATGTTAGAATATAAATTAAAAGGATTCAATTTAGGTTTTAGTCTTAATTTTACCCTAACGTTAACCTTAAAAAGTATTTACCCCCCCCTACCTTCCTATCCGAAGCTCCTTCAATTGCCTACCTTTAGAAAATATGGATTTTTGGCTAACACATATATGATTATATATATATTTTTTTCTTTAATATTTTCTTTTCTAATATTTTTTCTCTAATAATTTTTAAACTGATAACTTCCTGTAATTGGCATTTAACTCGCTTCTACCTAAAAGGTTTAATCAAATAAACTTAAAATAAAAATTAAAATCTTATATTGAAACCCATTCCTTCTCTCCTAAATACACCTCTTCAAGCAGCCCAAAATCTTAACTTTAAAAGTAATTTAACTCATTTAGTTGTCTATCTTTATAAAATATGAACTCCTATTCCTCCCCTTCCTAAATATACCATTTCAACACCCTGTAACCCCGCGACTACCAGCTCTCTCCTTTTCCAATTTGTGACCGTTGTTAACCAAAACCCCCTCCACAATCTAAGTCAGGGCCTTCGCCATTTGGAAAAACAATGTCGCTGACGTAACATAGTCTCTATTAGAGATCCTATGTCGAAATGTACATCCTACATCTTTGAATTTTGAAAATTTTCTCTAATATATATATATATATATATATATATATATATATATATATATAAAACTCTATTAAGTCCTAATTTACATCACATAAGTACACATATTCTGAGTTGGCTGGGGAGAAATAACATTTTAAAATTTCTTTAATCTAAACTTATTTATAAATGTAACTTTGTGTGTGTGTGTGTGTGTGTGTGTGTGTGTGTGTGTGTGTATGCGTGTGCCCGTTTCCTATAGACTCCGAAATGGCTAAACTAATTTTCTTGAAAATTTACAAAGTTGTACTATAATCGTGTGCGGGTGTTCTTAGCTCGGATTTGTGTCGAGATATGCCGTTAAATATCGAAAACCGATAATCGAAAAAATGGGGCTCATAGAAGGTGTGGTCCGATTTTAATCAAATTTGATACACTCATTGACAAAGATACAAAAAGGATATTCAGAAGTTTCAAGTTTGCAGCTCTTACAATAGTGCGAAAATCGATTATATATAAAAGGCAAGATGTGTGTTTGTGTGTGTTTATGTGTCTGTTTATCTGGTTGTATGTCTGTATTTTTTTCAGCCTTTTATATTAGTTTTTGCTTCGGATTTGGCTCTAAGTTTATATAATTGTAGTTTTTAGTCTCAGCTATGATACCGTTTACTCAGAGGACTTATTTAGCCTTCAAATTCAAATTACAGCAAAAAAACTGATTTGATATCGATACCAGGAAATCAAAATTTGACATACATCATTCATTTTTCATTCAGTGAATGGTTTCGCTTTAACTGGAAACAGCTATTGCCTTTTAGTCTTTCGTGTCAACGTCCAAAGAGTCTGAGCTCCAGGACGATTTAAAACTTTCATTACACACGAGCAACGCCGGGCTATACTACTAGTAAATATATACATGGAAAAGAAACGATTTATACAAGAAAGAAAACAAAATCAATTTAGTATGAAAATCAATTAGTAATAAAACATCTCACAATACTTAAAATGTGGCAGAAACTTCAGTTAACTGGACAAAATTGATGCGGGACTTTATAAAATTGACAACACTCATTCGATGCAAAACACTTACTAGTCACTGACATCTCTACACAACAACAAAAACGCAAAACATACTCGAAAGAACGAAAAGCTCCCCGCATCTCCCAGAGAAATGATTTTTCTAGTTACATAACTTGGGAGAGGATGGTAAGTAAACTCAACAAAAATGAGGAAAAAAGGAAAACGGGAAAATGAACATTCACACCTAGCTCAGTTAACGTATAAATAGCAAAAATAAATACAGCCTTAAAAAACCTATTTGAAGCGGTTCTGTCCATGATCATTCCAGGAAACACAATAACCTTATGTGTACCTGTTTTAAACAGCCCTTTTAGATCTACAGATTTGCACGAGACTCACCCACCATTTTTCCAATATCTGATAGAGGAAATCGTTTCAATTCCGTAATATTCTTGATTTTAAAATGATAATTAAAGTTCATGTTCAGTTGGGAACTGTTCTACACCTAGTTCCCGTAGAAGTCCTTCTGTCGCGTCGTCCAAATAACACCTAGTAAGCAAAAGAACACATAGTGCTTAGCCTTATCTAACGACGGTACGACATTGCTACCAAGAGAACTAGCCTCGTTGATAAAGGACTCTCTGTGAAATATACGAACCATGTTGTTTTCAAAAAACTTGCACAACGGGACAATAACGCTACAGTGGAAGAAGACATATTTTACAGTTTCCGCCGTAACGCAAGCAGTTAGAAAATCTCTGTAAGTCTGCTGCACCAAGTTTATTATCTACAAAAAGTTTTTTTTTTCCGAATCATTAGCCGGGTGAGTGATGCCTCATCGTCCTTGAGAGATTTCAACCCGAACGCACAAGGCCATATAGAGTGAAAATCCTGCTTTTTCAGACAGAGCTCACTCAATCTAATGTCTTAAGCGACAGTGCCTGGACATTGGAGAGGATATCCGTCATTAGGAAAAAGTTCTTGAGAGCAAGCCGGTATTAGTGATATAATAGACAATCACCTTGAGGTACACGCCGGGTCTCTCCCTTTGAGGAGTGCACAACTCATAGTGATAGAACAATTTTATGGACAACTTCCTTCCTGTTCGATATGTCGATCAGCTGAATTACGAGTTTATCTGCACATAGTTCAGCAGTTATATCTATAAGACACTTTTTTAAACATGCATAAACTACAAGAACTGCATCCTTCTTAATAATTAAGAAGGGCCGCTTCGCCCTAGTTAAGCGTATGTCTCCACTATCACAGAATTTACTCACCCGATTCACTTTTTTCATTTGTGTTGCTAAATATGCCACATTGACCTAAAGATTGTAGTCAGCAGCAGCCGACTTACGTCTCAGTTTTAAGGATGCCCACCACTTATTCCCAAACAGACATTCTGCCAGTTTTCGTTGTATTGTTAGTATCAGCTGGTCCTGGAAATCTTGCATATAAGCCATAAAGCGTTCAATTTCTCTTACATAGCTAAGTAATCTTAGACTTAGGTAATTCTACGAGAAACCGGCTAAGTTTGTGATCCGTAAAAAATTATCGAATGAAAACTTGGACAACCTATGAGCCTTACGTCAACGCTTTTAAGTCGGAATGTGCTTAAAGGCTTAAAAATGATAATGAGTAGGTAAAAGTTCAAGAGAATTATGGAGGATGTAATTAACTTTCGTATCTAAAATCTGTGCGTGTTTGCAACATCATTCTTCCAAAATGTTGCCGCGCCTTATTGTGAAGCAAAATTGTACCAATTCGATTGACCAATTCAGATTATTTTTTTCGCGGGCGTGGATGCATTTCAACAAGTTGATTGCAATAATGATCTGCATTAATTCTTTGATTAGTTTCCACAAAGCTGTAGGGGATAACATCAACTGTCGACCACAATACAGTTCAAATAAAATTTTACATATGTAAATTTGGCTTTGAAAATGTTTGGGGGACACAACACGATAAAACAATTGACGTGTTCGTTTACGTTTTTCATAAAGGATCCACTTTTCATCATAAGGGAATATTCGTTCAAGAAAAGGAAACATGATACAGAAAAAAAAAACTTCAATGACATATCAAAACATTTATTTTTATTATTTTCAGAAAAATCATGATGAATATATTTATCAAGGTTTTTTCATCTTGTCAATGCTCTGCAAACAACGTGAGATTTTTGCACTAATGACACAAATTGTCTGAAACATTTTCTTGAAATACTGACGTGGGTTTAATTTAGAAACTGCTCGCATTTGTTCGTTGTCAAGACTAAATCACCATCCCCTACAGTCTTCAACTTCAACTTTCTCATCACTAGTTTAGAATTTCTATGAAAAACCTTCGTATTATCTGATCCCAGGTAGATCCACCTCAATATGCGCTGTTGATATTGAACCAAGTTTAGGAGACATTGTGCAAAAGATTGAACTCATGCAAGAAAAATAAAAGAAACTGATATTTTGTCATGTTTATAATTAATGGCTTATATGCTTTAAAAATATTTCTGTCTGAAAATAGGTTAAAAATATTAATGAGCACATGAGTATTACTATGTTTACCAAAATTCACCTAATCTATACCATGATTACTATGTTAAACTGGCTTTTCAAAATACAATACTTCGAACTGCCATTAGTTTTATAACAACATAATTCAATCAAAATAAAAGATATATATAAAAGCAGTAGTAACTTAAAACGTTTACTTCCGGAGAATTTGAAAAATTAAATAGAAAACATCTACCAAAACCTACCCCCGAAAGATTAAGAGAACAATAAACTCTAAAAAGAAGGTTTGTAAGAATAAAAGTTACGCTATAATAAATCTCGAGAAATAAAATGATTTAAATAAAAAATAAAAAGGAAAGTAGCCTGAAACGGTGAAACGGTGAAAACAGGGAACTTGAAATTAGGAAAACATGAGTTGTTAAAAGAAAAACTGTAATATAACTCAAAAGTATGACAGAGCGACGTATACTGTGTAACCTGCAAATCTAGCTGATCATCGACTTGAAATATAACGACGGACAATGTATGTATAAACATATATTCCCTTATTCAGTTTATCACAGTTTATCTGCGTTATCACAGTTGTGTGTAGTGAGATAGTCAGAAGAAGCACGCACATAAGAGCAAATTTCTGAATGAGATGAAATTGAATCATCTTCAATTTCATCTCATTCAGAAATTTCTGATAAGCCGCATATAAGATATGTGACTCGCCCTTCATAACTGGTCCTGGGCATGATGGTAAACTGCATCCAGCAGCAAGGTCTATGATTGGGAAGGTTATGAGAAGCATGAAACTACCTCTTAATTGCTGTTGTTCCGAGGTTCACCCTGACCCGGAATGTTAGCACCTGTTAGGGTCCGAGCTATGGGCAAATAGTTAACCCCAAAACTAGGGTCAAAACACTATGAAATAAAAATACACTTTTATAGAAATATATTCATAAAAATTGACTTCTATAGAAAAATATACATTGTTGATGGTAAAATATTATTAAAAATACACTTTGAAGAAAAACCTTTTTTATCATAAAAAGATTATTCTAGACAAAAGATTTTTGAATACAAAACTAAAAAACATTTTCAGTTTTCTAAACAAAAAAAGTAAAAAACCTAATTTCATGAAAATTTGACTAAATTAGCGATATCATTATAACTACATATTTTTAAAAAAATACCTTAAAACCGAAACTTTTTTGCATTAAATAACTCATAGAGGTTGACATGCCGTTAACCGAAACTGAAACTCGTTCATAACTGCTAAATTTATGTCCCACTCTCGTAGCCCTTCTATGAAAAAATTCCCAGCATTTGTTTTGCCACGACGCCTTTGCTCCCGCCAAATCTCATGTATATGTCTCTGCTAAGTATACAACTTACAGCATGTAGTTCTGTATACCCTCAATTCTACACCGATTAATATTTGCTAATTCGACTAACAGGGCACTGAGTTTAGAAACCACACCATAATATTCATCGAACTAATGTTTTAATTCAATCCATGTGACTTAGGTTTTATCGGATATAAACCTGTAGATATAATGTCCGACTGTACCTCTAGTTGTAGGAAAGCCGCCTGACAGGTTTCTTTAACCGCCACGCGCACTACTGTTAAACATCTTTGTGTCTCCCCCAAACAATTCGGGTATTAACCATCAATCTTGCATATTAATGGTTGTATGACTTATTCTTAAAAACTCTCATCTTAAAGTGTTCGTCACAGAACAAGCAACGTGTGAGATTTCTAACGAAATTTGAAAAATTGTTCTGTTCTATTCTTGGTTTTTCTTTAAACTAGTATTTTTTCTTTCTTCAATTAACACAAGAGCATAGTTCACGCAATGTACAACGAAAATAACCTACCTGTCTTGGATCTCGTCTGTTACTACGATCAGGTAGTGTTCTCGCATATTTCCACCATGTTCGTTTTCAATCATTTTTTTAAAAATCAAAGCAAGTTATTCATCACAAATTCGATATATCTTGTGTACCAGAAACATATAGCAGGTCGAAGTATGCTGTATAACCTGCAAACCAATGTTGATGAACGTCTTGAAGTATAACGTCGGACAACATGTGTAAAAAATATTTTCACTGATTCATTTTATTTTTTGCAATATGGCGATTGTGTGTAGAGTGGTAATTAGAGGAAGTACGCACATACGAGGGAGTGACGGCTACTGTTGTCGTCGCATTTTGAGCTTGTCTGCTCTCCGTTTTGTCGATCTGGTAAAACCCGGTCTTATATATCATTTTAGGCTTCGTCAAGGTGCACCAAATTACGTCATACCAGGGCAGGCCTAATAATCAATTGTTGTCTTTGTTAAGTTGCATTTTCCCTTAATCGTATCATTGTTTATTTCATTGTTCAAGTTTTTCGACTTTCACACGCTGTCACAATGCCTGTTTATTTCATTGATTCTGACAAGCAAAACATATTTTTGCCGGCTTAACAAAATGTTATTAATTCTTTTAATCATTTATTTAAAATTCCGAAATAATTTAATGTGAATTATATTATGACTGAACAAGGTTTCTGTATTTTTCTGCTTCTTATCGAATAATTTAATTAAATTATATTCCATTATTTATATTTCGAGACCTTAAAAAACGGCGTTTATGATACAATACACTATTTATTTTTTTCTGCAATACAGCTTCTACTGAAATCATAACGTGATTTTTTTGCCTTCGACAGGAATAAATTCATTTCAAGTTCAATTATATTTTGTTAGTCCTGAGAGAATATAACAAAACAGTTGAAAGGAAAGTAAATATAAAGAAAATTAAACTGAAAGACAAATTAAAAAACGTTACTACAAAATAAGATAAATAACACTTGACGAAAAATACACCGATTTAAATCAAAGTAAGAAAATAAGAAATGTAGCCTAAAAGTCTACTTACGATTAAAAATGAATATAGGGGAGGGGGACGAAAAAGAATAATTACATGAAAACAATTCGAAAAGCAAATGGGAATTGTTCCAATAGAACTTAAATTAAATTACAAACTAAAATAAAATAATGCAATAGTCTGGTAAGACTTGGTTAAATTAAAAACAATATGGAGGCCAAAGTCAAAAAGAAAAAACTGAAAAAACAATCAAACAGAAAAAAACTTGAAAAAAAAGAACGAGACAAAAGACAACAACAAAATAAACTGATAAAATAAGAACTGAGATTGAATGAAACTTATAAATAAAAGCATTAAGTCCAAAATGAGTATTTTCGTTAATGCAACAACACGCGAAAAGTCGCAAAAGACATGTCTGGCACTGTCAAAATATGGTCTGGTGCTAATATATGTATTGATTACTGACTTGTTTTTTCTTTTGACTACACTTGTTTTACGTCCCTGTGTACATCGCTTTCGATGTGAGCGTTGTTTTCGTTTTGCTGAGTCATTGTCGCGTGATATAAAAAAACGAGAGCTTTTGAGGTCGGTTGCCTGGAGCTACCATAATATCATTTGGTTTACCAATTATTATGATACAACGTTTAAACTAAGATCCGCTTATTGAATAACTTAAAGCTGCAACGATGTACAGTACTGTGCATTGTCTCACATCTTGCTCATTACTGCCGCATAGCGATTTCTATTCCCCATTGGTGCCCCAAAAGATGTGCCTTTTTCCTAATAAATCTAATCTCATATAAAATGCATTTACTAGATTTAGCTGAAGTCAAATATTTGTTAATGTTTTGATTCACATGCAGAATGCATTGAATTCATTCAATGTGTAGATATTGCGACTTTTGAATATACAGTGACTCCTAAATCTTCGTATGCAGCGGAGAATACTTTTGTTACTAAATAGCTTATGGCAAGTTGAATCGCCATTATTAAAAACTTAGATTTTTTAATCTATCTATCAACTACTCTTTAATTTGCACTCCATTTCAACTGCGTTAATAATCGTTAGAAGAATGTTTAATAATATAAAAAACATGATGATCTGTGAAAAGTGGGAGCGAAAAATGCATCTTCCTAAACAGGGTGTCGGTAAATTTTCCGAAACTCTTAATAAATGATCACTACGGATATTAGGCATCTAAGATTAGAATTGGTCTCTGGTTTTAGCAATAGTAATTGTGTGAATTACAAGCAACTTTTACGAATGCGAATTGTATGAATTGTGATAACAACTCATCCCACTTCATTTCTTTGCTTACATGTAATTAATTTAATTAATTATAAACGTTTATCATTGTATGATACATTCACGAAAACAATACTTTAACAATCAGTCGTCCATTCAAGAAACACAAATTTTTTTTATAATATATCAATTTCGATTTATCAAAACTTTACATCTTCCGTCTATTTATTTTATTAAAAGCTTGAGTTTATAGGACTATTTTTACTATGTAAAAAAGAAGAAAACCCCGTCTTTTTAAACGTCAGTTTAGTAGAGTATATTTTACAACAATTTAATTTTAAATAATATGTGTAGAGCGGGCAGTGCGTTGTGATGTAATGTCGGCTCGGCATGGGAAACCAGACCCCCGATTTCAAATTCCTGTTAAATTCGTTGCATTCCCTTACGCTCTTGATAACGGTATTAATCCATATCATCTTCTTCCTCCAGTTATGGGTCAAATAGCAGGAAAGATTGAGTTCTATATACTTCGTGGATAAGCAATCTACCAGAGAATACTGAGTTTGAGTTTTGTTTAATGGAATATCAAACTCTGTGGGTTATTTAATGCCAAAAAGTTGGGGTGGTTATAGGTCTTTTTAAATGCTCGGTAATAGAGATGATTTAGTCATATTGTAATTAAATTTTTATTATTTTAGAAAACTGAAAATATATTGTGGAGAATATTTTTCACTTCAACAATGTATTATAGAAATAATTTTTTCCTCCAAAAATGTGTTATAGTAATAATTTTCTTTTAAAAATGCAGATTTTTCTATAAAAGTCTTTTTTTAGTATATATTTCTATAAAAATATATTTTTATACCTTCAGAGAGTTTTCACCTCAGTTTGCATGGGTAACTACTTGCCCATAACTGGGACACTAACAGGTGCTTCCACTCCGGGTCAGGGTGGACTTGGGTACAACAGTAATTAAGAAGTAGTTCTATGCTCTTCACAACTTTACAATCAGAGGCCCTGCTGCCGGTTGCAGTATATCGTTATACTTAGGACCCCACCACAGAAATACATCACTATCTACTGCGGAAAAATCTTCTGTCTAGTAAGTCAGGAATCGAAAGAGATATGATCGCCCAAGCGTGTGCCACGTATAGCGTTTAAGTGACTGTTGTGTAGAGCAATAGAAAAATATCACAGTCTCAGACTTGATGGAGCGATATTTTATACTATAACTAATCTTTTAAAAATTAAAATAAAAACTATCTTTCTTCTTCTTGTCCTTTCAGAACAGTCGATCATAGCCTTCCAAGTCTCCCTATCCTTGGTGGCTCTTAGCACGCTTTCATCTGAAACGACTCGCAGCCCTTAATCTCTTATCCCCCTGCTCAGGCCCTTCAAATATGTTATCCGCTGCTTTCCTCTCTCTCTCACTTTCTCCCTCTATCTAGCCTGTTAGTATTAAGTGCTCCTAGACCTCCTTTCTCATTGCATGTCCCAGGAACTTCAGTTGTCTCTTCCTGATGCTCAATATTAATTTCCTTTTCGTTTCCCTTCTTTCCAACATCTCATCCTTGCTCACATGCTCGGTCCACGATATCCACAGCATTCTTTTGTATAACGACATTTTAGCTGCTTCAATTTTTTCCTTCATATTAGTTGATATTGTCTAACATTCACTGCCATATTGAAGAACTGACATCACATAGCAATCCAGTATTCTCTTATTTGTTTCTATTGAATGTTTCATCTGTCTTAATACTTTACTCAACTTCTAGAACCCGTCTTTCGCCGTGTCAATTCACCTTTGGATATCTGTGTCGCACTTTCCGTCTTCAGTTAAAACACTTCCCAGATATTCAAATTTTTGTACTTGCTTATTTTCCACATCCGCCACCTGTATTTGACACTTTGGACTGCTCTTTTTGCTTATGACCATGCATTGGTTTTACCGCTACAAAAGAAAAAAAGAAAAAGAAAAAAGAAATAAAACCACTTCCCATATTTTCTCTGACTTCTTAGTTCGTAGTATTAGTCGTAGCACAACTCTGTGTAATTTGTGACAACAAGTTTTTTTCCTTGTACACCTCTTGATTATTTTCGTATTGAATTGTCCTTCCTCATATCTTTCTTGTTTTCTGTTTAATGGTGATCTTTGTCTCTCTTCGTTTTCTTCCTCATATTATCTAGTTATTCTCTATTTATACTTGTCTAGTAATTTGCATATGATATTAAACTAACCACCTAGCTAATCCATCAAATATATTTTTAGTCGTGTCTACTATTTAGAAAACAGTGTATGTAGACTTTTTGTTTCTTTTTTTGAAGGCTTGAATTTTTTTCTTTTTGAATGTTTAGTAGCGTAATACTGCTCAATGTTGAATGATTTAAAAGCAGATATAAATTCGTAACATATTAAGCGCATTCGTTGTTTTTATTTAAATGTATAACCATTAATACACATTTCCTGGTATTTTCAAATTTTTCAGAAATATTTCATTTCTTTGTGAATTCATAATCTTTGACAAAAAGAAAAAATTAAAAATAAAAATAATGCGCTTTTCACACTTAAATTCTAAAAACGAAACTCGCTCAATGTTGCATAACAACGTTTCGCGATTATACCGTGGAAATCCAGTCGGTGAATTATCACAGGTCGTTTTAAATAGCAGAATCAAATATCGAGCACTAAAGCAATTATTTTTCTTCCTACACATAGTGACCTGAGGAGAAATGCCAATCTAAAGCTTTGAATGTTTGAATTATTGCAGATTGTCCCTCAGAGACATTCTTGATTGTCTGGATTGTCGCAGATTGATTCTGAATCATGCAGAAAATTGCACAGTTTGTGATGGCTAATATTTTTCTATTAGTGACTGAGGTACCCACAATGCAACATGTATTATCAATTAAGGTAGTTTGGTCGAGCATGTCATAATTATCCCTTTTGACACTTGTGAAATCCAATCGAGACAAATACAATTATAATAATTGTTATATTCTTGTGAAATTGGTTATGCCAATCTTTACGTATGACATGTACAGAGAAATCTATACATGTAAAAGGCAATCTATGAGTCTGTGTCTGACAGTTTCCTATGAATACACACATTTTTTAAGTTACGACATTCAAACATTCCATAGACATATATCTACAGGGAAGCCAGGTTGATACATAGATTTGAGTTTAAGTTCAGCAATTTTCCCTTTCGCACTTTTTAGCCAATGGGACCGATTGTTTACATTTGCTACGTAAAATATGTAAAATCTAAGATGGTTGCGGAATTACGTCACAGAAATCAAATTACGTGTCAAACGCGACTAAAATATTTTTTATTAAAAATAAAACTAAGCCTTTATATTTAATATTTAATTTTTATTCCGATGTTTTAAAAATTCATTGGGTCAACAAAAAAATGTAAATATTTTCCCCGTAATTTTGAAACAAAAGAAATATTTTTAAAAAAGTGTTTTTTCAAACAAAAACAAAATATGTAAAATAAAAAGAGGTATCTTCTACTACTAAAAGGTTCTCAGTGGCACGGGCAACGCCGGGCTATGATGCTAGTATATATAAAAACAATCTGGAAGAAAACTGCATACAAAGCAATATTGAACATATAAAATAGTCTGAAAGTCCATTACGAGTTTTGGAGGCATTTTAGGCCAGTAAATATGTAAAATATGAAATTGCACTTTAGGAGATTATAATATGTAATTTTCTATATAACAGTACAATGTTAAGCAATTGAGTGACAAGGCAGAAAAATTATGGCTAACGCATTTGCACCTCAATGAATTTATTGGACAAAGTACTATTGTTATTGATAGAATTATGTATTGTAGGAGGGGGAGAATGAAATGTGAAGACGAGCGTATTTTCTAATTATATACCTAACTGAATCGCTCTAGATGTGGAAACGATGCACTGAAAACTTAAATTTTCAATTTTAATTTGTTTTGAGCGGTGTGGCTGGATAAATATTCTAATCAATTTAATTAAGTTTTTCCACACATTTGTTTTTATTTGTATAATTTTTGTTTTTAAATATCTCACATTGTGTTAAAATAATCTGTTCATATAAAATATTATTTAAGTCTCTCAAAGTTTCTATAAAGTATATGTGGTATCTATTATCTAAACTTATTCATAAATGGAACTTTTTCTGTGTCTGCGTATGCGTCTGTGTGTGTGTGTGGGTCCGATACCTATAGACTCCAAAACGGCTGAACCGATTTTCTTAAAAAATGACGCAGTTGTAATATAAATGTTTTTAGCTCGATTTTGTGTTGAGGTACCCCCGATAAATATCGAAAATCGATAATCGAAAAAGTCGGGTTGTAGAAGGAGTAGTCCGATTTTAATAAAATTTGATACACTCATAGACAAACCATAAGAAACAATATTCAGATGTTTCAAGGTTGCAGTTCTTAAAATAGTGCAGAAAATTGATAATATAATATATATATATATATATATATATATATATATATATATAAGGCAAGAGGTTTGGGTGTGTGTCTGTTTATCTGTCTGTCTGTACTTTATACAAATCCACAATATTTACTCGATACTCACCAAACTTCACACAAATATTATTCAGGCGGAGTCTGAGCTCCAGGACCATAGAGTAGTTTTAAATCTTTCATTAAACCCGAGCAAGGCCGGGATATACTTCTAGTTAAGATAATAGGGTGAATTCCTCCAAGTTTTATCTTATTTTGCTTTATGTTACTGTTGTTAAATATACATTTTATATTAGACTTTAATAAATCATTTTCAGTTATAGTTGGTATTATTATTACACTTTTTATTAGCAGGTAGTGTATTATAATTCCTTTCGTTAAGCTTGATTGTATCGTTCAGTCATTTTTTTAATTTAAGAAGAATTCTTTTTCGCATTTTAATATTACTTAAAATAAGTTGTGTTTACCCGTACTAAGCTAATCTTAAAGTTTCAGACAAAATTTTAATTACAAAATTATTTTAACAATAGAGATTACATTTTTTGAAAATTTAAACTCTGCTTATTGATACTGCGTATTTTGTTAATCAAACGTAGCAGATGTTCAAACGTTTCATTCTGCAGACATATTCAGATTCGCGAAATAAACTTGAAATAAATATTTTTATGCAAAATAAATAAACTGTTATCACTTTAATCCAACTGATAGAAAATATAACTTTTTAAAATAATGAAAACTATGTAACCGAATAAACAACAACGCAAAAACAATAATTTGACATTCGATTAAGAATTAATTACGAGAATTTTCCAAAACTATTGGTTTTCAAAATAATAAAAAATCATTATAGTTTTTTTCCATAGACAAATTCTTTCAGTACTTCTTAGGCAAAAATTCAAATTCATGAAAGCATATTTTTCTAAAAGTTCGAAATAAATTCTTATCACTTTAACCAACCTGATAATGAATATCACATTTAAAAAGAAAAAGACAATTTTACCATAAAAAAAAAGATAACAACACTAAACGGTAATTTCACATTCGATTAAAAAACTAATTTCAGGAATTTTCAAAAAAACACTTCGTTGCAAAATGATAAAAAGAAGACATTGTAGTTTTCTTGACTTAGAAAGATTATGTCATTTCTTCTTACGGAAATAAGTTAAATTCATAAAAACATGTTTTTTCTATATATTCGAAATAAACGGGCTGCTATAAAAGATGCAAATCTTAGAATATGTAAAATTTTTTTAAAGCCACAAAAATTTGCGAGACCTAAAACGAAAATATTCTTCTTCACAAAGCACTTGAACGGTCATTGAAATATAGAAATCTTTATTTTTAGGAGTTTGTTCAGATCCGATAAAATCGATGATTATACTTAAGTTCGGTTGGTACACTGGTTAAAACTATAACGAGTAATGCGTTTCCTTACTATTAATAAGTTCGTTTGTCTTTCACTTTTTAAAAAATAGGAAAACACTAACTGGGGCGTATACACGTGAACAAAACGTAAAGAACTTAAATGAATGATGAAAAGGTGAGCGACGTTTTTACACGTGATTGTTTTGGAAAACGCCAAAGCTAAATTTGCTGAGTGCTTGACTCTTCTGCGCATGTTTGAAATCCTTTGTTTATGATTCGTCTTTTCTATCTGTTGAACGCCATTGTTTTTCGAGTTGATCATTGAACTTATTTCGATGTCCTAACATCGCTCGCTTTTAAATCCATTATTTCTGATTGGTCTTTGACATTGAATTATATTTTTTTTGTTATTGTTGTTTTTAATATTTCCCTTGCTACGCACTGCATTACATTCATTTGGAATTCTAACAGAATCCGTGCACTCTATCATGTCGCTTTGACCTCAGAGAGCACTTTTCGCAAGATGTTGGCTGTTCTTTGTAATGGCAAATGCTAGAAACAAAAAATAGATAAAAAATAAATAACAAAAAAAGAAAGATTAAAGAAAAGAAAATATGACAAAATACAATTGAACTTTCCACTCGATTTTTATGCTAAATCAGTTTGAATTATATAAACAGATAATAACAAATTTACATAGTTGTACACAAACAACAATATTAACAATGTTGGTGCGCGTCCACAGTTGGTGAATTGTCTCTGGTTTTCCAGCCTTCTTTATAAATACGCACATAAACACACTGAATAACAAATTCATTCACACTCACATACATACACACACACATATAGTCTATTTAGGCAGAAATCTCTTTATATATGCATATATATATATATATTAAAACTAAAGATAGTCAAAAGTTTTATAGTTTCTAGTCATTTACATGTTTTTTTTAAATTGCTCAATACTACATTAATTTAAATGCATAAATAAGATTTTTTTCACAGCAATGAAAAAACATTGCTCGATGCCGAGGTAAAAGGTAGAAACATAAGAATTTCCGTGTCATAATATAAACTATATTTATTTTAAATAAAAATAATATATATATATATATATATATATATATATATATATATATATAAAGAAATTTTAACGACAGTTACTAAATTGGTATTAACTGACATATTTATTTAAATTTATTTGTTTGATAATTAATTTTCAATTAATACTCAAAGTTTAGTAGATAGTATGATTTTATATAATTAAACAGTATAGTTATATATGTCCGCTTGTCTGAATAATCGATAAATTTTGAAGATAAATATATTCTTTACAAGATTTATCGAATATTCAGTCTAGTGGATATGTATAAATGTACCGTCTAATTAAAGTAATCCAGAATATATACTCAAGTGCAAGTACACATTAAAAATAATACTTAAAAAATATATATATGTATTATAAATTATTGTTTATAACATGTACTTCAATGTCGAAACAAAATGTACACATTGTAGTAGATGATATTTTGTACATGTTCTAAAATTTATCTTATAATAAATAATCATAGCACTATTGTTATATTGAGCACTGTTTGAAACTAATGTTTTGATCATTGTTAATATCATCTTCGTTCATTTTAACTTTATATATATATGTGTGTGTGTGTGTGTGTTTTTTTTTTAGGCGGCAATCTCTTTTAAATATGAGGGACGTAGAATTAGGGTTAAATTTCTTTCATTAATGTTTATATGTTGTTATACCTTTTTCTTTTCAGAACATAAAATATTGAAAACTTGTCTGAATATTTATTTTTTCTATGCCCTTTCCGCTATAAATTTAGCTATCATCAAGGGATGAACGTTATTTTAATTTCAACTGAATATATATGGAGTTAGTGCATATACGTAGAGTCATTGTTATATCATATATTCTAAACACTGTAAGTAATTGTTGACGTGTTTATATTTGATATCATTAAGCGTTAAATTTTGCTTTTTATTAATATTTAATGATTTAATTTATCATTATGTAGAAAATTATTATAATTTATTTTTAATTACATTATACAGAGTAAATCTTTTTACTAAATAATGGTTCATTCTGTTCTGACTTTAACGATATATATAATAATAATATGAAAAAAGAGGGATGCAAATAAAATCTATTTAACATTATTATTTTGCAACTGCTGTACTTGACTTGATTATTCTGACTGTGTATTTTTGTCTGATCATTGGTTTTCTATTGTTTGCGTATTGACAATGACTTTGGCATTATTTCATGTATGTGTAATCAGAAACAATGTATCTGGCATTATTTTATGTATGTGTAATCAGAGAAAAATATTCTAATGACTGCTAATATATATTTGTTCACATATATTTGTTAGTTGTTCGTATTGTATAATTTATTTTAGAACGAATAGTTTTGCTAGAATGTATCCTAAACCCAATAATTATACAAAAGGTAGAATTATCAATAATATGAAAGGTGAGGAATCTGTATTCCTGGTTAATTGTTTACGGAAAAACTGAATTTCTTTTGCGGTTAATATATGTTATGCATTCATGAGAAAAAATAAAATCAATGGAGCTAAAATTTAAATTTACTAAACTCAAACGTTGATGAGTTAATAAATATATTTCACAATTTTTTTTATATTATTTTTATTAGAAAAACTGGTTAACAAATATATTTCCTAATTTTTAGTATTTATTTTGAGTAGGGAAATAATGTTTATCATTTTCTAGAGTGAGCTTTAAATGGTAGCAAATAAAAGGTATATAGATATCTGGAAAAATGGTGGGAACTTAAAATATATGCGAAGCAAAATTGAATCATTGATTTCCTCTAAATAGGAAGTTTACATCTATTGGTATTGATTGATGCTTTCTGAAATTTTCTGTAAACTAATCAGTGAATGAGAACAAAGAGAGGAAGGTAGTCCCTACGCAATGTGTTTCCTAATATAGTGATGTATAGCCTGGCAAAATGAAAAGTGGGCAAAAATGCATTCAAATTTCCATTAAAAACGTCAGCAGTAGGGTGAAAAAGTGCAATATATATATATATATATATATATATATATATATTACATGTAACAACATTCAAAATTCCCGAGATCGCATAGCCATTTCAACGGGTGGAACTAATCCAGTATTGTCGGCAATCGTAATCATTATGAACAATTACAATTATGTGTTTGACAGTGTTGTGTATAAAGACAACGGAAGACAAAAACAAACGAATAAATAAGAAGGAAAAGGAAGTTGAAGAAAAAAATGAGTCTAAGCAAAGAGAGAAATAGGAAGGTCAAAATGTGTGTCGAATTAGTAGACAGGAGGGAACGTCCGCATATAGGGGAAGGTTAAATCGAGATTGATACACAAACAACAAAAACAAAATAATGTATTCAGAAAAGCAAGGTGTCCAGTTTTACCCAGGTTTTTAAAAAAAAATCCCATATTTTTTTCGTTTCAATCTGAAAAAAGGCCCAAATCATGGTAAGGTAAAAATAATTGATCTTAACCTTTTTCCTCAGGAATAATAAAGGTGGTGTAGAAATCGAGGAGAGAATCTATAATATGAATAAATTATATAGTTAAATATAAGTAGAACATTTATGATAAGAAACGTTAAAATTTAGATTAAATATATGAAATTATATTTGAGTTTTTTTTTTTATAATCGTGTCGTCCCAAGCAAGGCATTTTAATGCCACTGTTGTGCAGGGGTTTACATAGGAAGAATGTTATGAGAAGGAGTGAGAGGTTCCAGGGGGTGTTAAGAAGAGAGTAGGAGATGGAAGTAAATACTGATGAGTGTGGGATGGACGAAGGAAAAAGTATGAGAGAGAGAGGATGTATGACATGAATGCTTAAATAATATCTCTGATATGAAGAAATATATTTTAAATTGGACTAAATAAAAAGAGATTACACAATATTATATATATATATATATATATATATATATATATATATATATATATCGGAAGATACATTGCTGATAAGAAGGGATAAATCTGTTAACTAAGCACTTTAGAATAAGATAGCTAAAGCTACTGGGACATGCAGTGAGGAAGTATAACATATTTGAAGGGGCTGAGCAGGTGGGTAAATGAACGGGTATTGCGTGGTGTAATAGAAGAAAGCGTGCTAAGAATTACCAGAGATAGGGAAACATAGAAACCATGATCGCCAACCTCCTGAAAGGACAAGGCAGATAGAAGAAGTATGAAAGGAAATAAATTCAATTAAATTAAATTCAAGATCATGTCTGTATTATTACTAAACTAAATCAGTTTATTTTCACTTCGAAAACAAAATAAAATACGGAAGTAAATAATAATAAATACTTAAATAATTATATTAAAAATATTAGAAGCGGGATAAAGAAAATCTAGAACTAGAGTTAAAAAATTTAAAGTTATGAAAAAGATGTTTTTATTTTAATTATTCTAAAGTGGAGAGCTAATATAAGAAAAATGAATCAATCATATTTGGGGAAATAAATTTTATATGAAACTGTGCTATTAAACTGTGTGCAGGTTTGACGTTCTAAACTGATATGGAGCATTAATATTGGAATGAACATGTAAACATTTTAGCGGGATTTTTTGGGGTGCATATTGGTATGCGTATCTTGAAATCTTATCAAACAGCGCTCTCCTGTATACTGTCTAGTTAAGTGTTTCCCGCTACTGAGAAAATAAAAAGCTGCATTCTGATAAACTGCGAAGCTTTAATGATATACAAAATAACGTTGATTGAAAACGCTTGTGGGAATAATTCGTTGTAATTTATCACATCAGTTCTTAAATAAAATTTCAGCAATTTTAAGTGCGTATGAATTTTTTTTAATTGTATAAATTAGGGAAATTATATCAGATATTAAATCATTCAAAACCTTAGCTGTACGTGGATATGCTTATGTAACACTGTAATCGCTTGCTAATTAAAGCCGCTGGAATCGTGTTAAAAATTTACAATAACTATATCCCCTCTAACTCGTGCAGACAAATATCTATATGGTTCAATGCAACAAAAGTATTACCTACCAGGGCCTATTAAAATTCAATGCTTCTGCGAATTAATTGGTTACATAAGAGATTTTTCATAAAAATATATTTTGAAAATAATTGTTTGCGGTGCCCTCGGTGTCATCGCTTTTCATTTATTTTTGGAAAACTAAAGATTTGCAAAAATATAACGGCTTCTATTCATTTCATGAATTAAATCGTACTATCTTAGCCGATAGAATCTTCGAAAATGGCGTCCTGTTTCCATTCTTTCGCGCAATATACGCCGGCCTGGCGCAGGTCAGATTTCATTCGGAAAACGAAACAAATAACTTGTCAGCAGATTCTCTTGTTTCTTACATATGTTATGAATCATTTTCCGTTTTCGCTATTCAATAGACAGTGGAACGAATAGTATTCTTGAATTGCTTTTCCCGAAGGGTCGAGAGCTTCTGTAAAACTAATACACAGCAGATATCACTATCCGCGGAATATTCAACAAAGCCTCCATGTAACCGCTGTTAGGTCAATCGGTTATTCTTTTCTTTTCATAGTAGAGGATTTTTTGTCGTGAATATAACGATAAAAATTATGACAACAACTTGAACACTGTAAAAACATTAAAAAATAAAAAGAATATAAACTAATATTGATTATATATATATATATATATATATATATATATTCAAACATACGCACCGTAATTGGGGTGCTACAGGTTGTCGTCAGTGATGTCGTCGCGAGGATCACTATGGAGTTTCGGGTCTTTCAACATCATACACACCTCACCTCGCCGACCCGACCAGAGATGAGTAGCCTCCGGCCCACCCTCGATAAGCGCTTTTAGACACTGGAAAATTACGTTTAGGCCCGGTACGAAACCATGCAAATGCTTCCGATTGGCCACTTTCCATTTAGAGATGAACCGCACATGATCTCGTCCGAAACATTAATTTCGACACAGAATTTCGGGGAATGTTAGCTAACAATCTGGAATCCAGGCACTCTCTCTTTTGATCCATAACCAATTAGCTGTTCTTTCTGCTGTTTCGGTTATGGACTTGAGTGCTTTTCTTTTTTTTACTCCCACTATCCCAATATCTGTTAAGGCTTTGCATAAGGACCTTGCTGCAAATCCTCTAGTCCCCACTTCTATAGGAGTGCAGCTAGCCCTCCAGCCTTTAACCCTTTAATATATATATATATATATATATATATATATATATATATATATAATCAGCAAATAAGCCTGTTTCGCTGTATTACAGCTTTTCAGTGCAGCTATATTAACAGTCTGCTCAAGCCGGGATCGAAATGTTACCGATTTTACGTCAAACGGATATCTTACTACTGATATATTAATATCGGCATACGTCAAAGTAGCTTTCATAGCAAGTTTTCCAAAAGATGTAAACAAACACCACTAACCGAGAACGTTTAATTTGCTGGTCAAATGAAACTGCGTTCAATTAATTAACCAGAGTACGTTGCGTAAAGCCGTAATTAATTAGTGTTTATTATGAAATTTACTTCTCCCCATAGTGGTCTATCGACTGGCAAGAGAATGAGTAATAATCTAAAGATAAGCCTGTTTCGCTGTATCACAGCTCCTCAGAGAAGCTAGTTTAACCGCCTTCCTCAAGACAGGATCTAAATTCGATTGAGTTTAATTCAGATGGACAACTTTCCAGTGTACTATCGGCGTGGAGCAAGGAAACCATAGCTTTCATAAAATATTATTTACTGGACGTAACCAGATATATATATATATATATATATATATATATATATATATATATATATATATAAACTTAACTTTATTCCAACTTTCTTTTGTTATAATACTAAAAAAAAGTGTTGTCATATAAGACCACAAATACATCCCCAGCGCGTGTAAATTTGGAATTGCATTAATCTAGTCTACATTGCAAATAGCTGGACATTTTATGTTCATGAGGAGAAGAATGCCAATTGAAAATTTATTCTAAATGTAGCTGAATTTGGCAACGTTAGAACGACTTCTTTTGGTTAACTTGTAACGTTCTTTTGCGTTGTAGATTCCTAACTTTTACTGTAGACTTCACTCAACTATTCCAATAATTTACCTTGTTACATTGCAAATAAATTGCAATGAAATGTTACATAGATATTAATATTTGAGCACCAAAAATAGTGCACATTTTACAAAATTTGTGCTTTGTAGTCTCTTTGCAGTTTATATGCAAAATTATTTCTGTTAGATTGACCGTTCGTTTTGAAACTTTATAACAATTTATTTTAACAATGGTTGTGACTAAAAAATTGTCCTGGTCACATAACATCAAAATGCTTACTCTTCACTTAACAATATATATACTAGTTATAGAAATCTTCATATCTTCACAGTTGAGTATCACTAATTTAGATATTTATTGCACGTTCTAATATCTTCATGAAATTTATTAACCATTTAAAACTGACCAGGTGACATTTTTTATAAAAAAGGGCTATTCGCCACTGTTCGAAGTGGAAGGATATGTAATTGTCTAAAAATGTTTTAGCCTCTAAAAAATGTTTTCACCCATTTATCAATACTTAAGTGACGTCAGTAATATAAAAAAACGAACGTTTAATATCGTTTTATTCAATGCAAAATGACTATTATCTGCAAGTAAGTTTCGACCATTTCTTTTATAGTAGAGCAGTGGTCTTTCTTAGCATTTTTCTCAATATACAATTCAAAATTTCTCCTCTCATCTTTCATTGTAATTATTGACTCCTATATTCAATTTTCTTAAAGCCGGTGTTGTTTTTAGAAATTATGAAATCAATTCTAATTTTGTCAGGAACCTAAATATATGTAAAGAAAAAATTCAGATGAACTAAAACAATCATCTAGTGAATTTTTATTCAATGCAATTTGACTACTCTCTACAAATGACGTTCGATCATATCTTTTAAAGTCGATTAGTTTAAGAGGAGAGGCAATGATTGTTTTCCACTAAAACAGTATTATATTTCAACTATTCTGATCCCGTTTATTGACGAGAATTAATGTAGCAAGTTTAAGCAAGTGGCACAACAGTTTCCAGACTTCTTTTAAATATGACAGTTTTGTTACTAGATTCGAACAAATAACCATGCAAGTTTTACTATTATTACTTTAAATATATGTAATATTCTCATTATATTTCTACTTAAATTGTCAATGCAATCATTGTTTTAAATTTTTAAAGCTTACAATTGCTGTAAAAATTCTGAAACAAAGAATCCTTGTTTGAAGAACTGTTTTACCAACTGTTTCCATTTTAATTATGTTTGTATTTATAAATTGTAATAGTTTCAGCCCATGCAATGTAATAAAACCACATATGCAAGTAGTTACTGATTTAGAGAGAATATGAGAAATAAGAAATATATTACGGAGAGAGGACAATAAACTATCAAATTAAAAAGGCAGAATATAAGGATTGATATTGCAAGTAAATTTATTGAAGATAAAAGTTGACTGGCAAGCATGTCATTATACAATAGGAAAGTGCGATAGAAAAAACGTCTTAGCGTAGAGGATACGTTTATGTTTACTCATTCCAACTATAAAACGAGACATTGCCACCAATCTAATAATAGGCTCAAATTCCAATTTCAAAGAGGAAAGATCATCAGAAAAATTAACAAGAAAATAATTATAGAAAGGAACAGAAAATCTACGTTACGGTGCTGGGAAATTGACTGAGCCCAATATGTAAGGCCATGGTCAATAACATTGCAGATTTGATCACACATATTTGAATATCATATCAGAATACATAGAAGAAATAAATTGATAGAAACTATAATGGGACTTGATAGATACAATTTATATATATTTTCTTTTCAAAAGAAAATATTTTTTCAATATTTTCTTTTGGGTTTGCATTCTATTCTGTTTGCTTAACTTGTATAAATACATTTATTCGTTTACACCTAAATATTAGTAAATAATAAAAACACTGAAATAGGTTGGGAACTGGAGAAATTCTTTTTTCATCTTGAAACTTCAGTATATCATGGCTACACCCGAGACATAATAAAAGAGCAATTATATAATGTGTACAAATGAGAATGAATAAGAAATAAACGGGTTAAAAAGGCAGTAAATTCCTACTGGAATATAAAAATGACTGATATTTCGATGTTAAAAATTCCACTAATCTCATAATAATAATGTTTTTTTTTGCTTTTTTTTAAACATAAATGTAGTGACTATAGAGTGAATCATTAATTCAGTGTTGTTGAACTCCATAGTAAAGATGTTCCTGAAGACTGGACATATAGACAAAAAATCTTATTATCAAGAAATTACATTTTCCACAATATTTTATTTTATTGGAATATTAACACATAACATCTTCAATATGGTTTTCCCCTTTTGTGATGCAAAACTAGATGCGCTTTGCAAGTCTCACTTGAACCTGATGCAATATCTCAAAATTGCCGTCAGTTTTAGCACATTCACTGTTTCTGTATTCAATCAAGTGTTCTGCACTTGTGATTTTCATTGAGTAAAACATCTCCTTGGGCATTTTACAGAAGAGTAGTCCATTCATCTTCTTTCAATAAAACAATATTTATTCTCCGGAAATATATATCATTGTTATTTATGAAAGCCTAGGTGTACAGATTTCAGGGATACCCTGTGTTTAATGGTGAACGCAAATTATTTACAGGTTTATGTAACACTGAAGTCATGCTGTATGTAGTCTAAAAGGCAATAGATACGTTGCAAAACAGACCGAATATAAAAAATGTTAATGTAATATTAAATGCAATACATTCGAAAACTTACTCCACAAAATCACAGCATATTATGGAAAGACCTGTAAAATATAAAAGTACAAGACAGATTGTATTAAAAGTAGGTTGTATTTACAACTTTGCAATGGAACATCTTAGTAATATTAGAGAAACGTAGTAGATACTAAATTTTGTTATCTCGGTTGATAGAAAATGTTTGACAATTGCATGTACCCTGAATGTTACGAGAATTCATCTTATTTCGCGTTTGTGAACAAATATTACACAGTATAATTATATATCATTCAAGTAAAATCTAAAGGAAAATAAAAAAATATTTTGTGCAGAAAGCTAAACATATGATATTTGCAATATGAAAGGCTATGTGAAGTTAGAAACAAAAATTGAAAATTAAGAATTTAATTGTAACCACATTACTGTGTCGAATGTTTATTTTCTGGATTTCGAAGAGAGATTAGCGAATGAAAAGTTCACTTACCACAAATCTTCGTCAAGTTTTTTTAAAGATATAAACTAAGTCTAATAAATATCAGGAAAAAAATAAAATTTATAATGATAATAAGAAAAAGACTTTTTTTAAAAAATCGTTTCACACCAAGCAAGGCGGTACCGCCACTGATGCGCAGGGAGCTACATAAGAGCAAACGTTTAGGCAAGAGAAGAGCGAAGAGAAAGACCGTCCAGCTACAGTGGGTTTCAAAGAATGAGCAAGAGAAGGACGGAACCACAAGTGTGAAAACATTTGCTAAGGCAAAGAGAAAGAAAAAATATAGAACAAGATTCTCAGTATGATGTAGAAAGAACTGGAGTCAAGTGAATAAGAGATGGGTATTGACCTTGCATTTAAATAACTGAATATTGTAGCTGTCAGGAAAGTAAGAATACAGAAGAGAGTTCCACGGGCGCGAAGGGCAGGAAAAGAAGCTACTCGAATAGAATTGACGACTGCGTTTGGTTGATCTAAATCTAAACGGATGAGACTTTGTCACTCAAGTTGTACTACTAAATTCCATTCGCGGGGGTACTAGGGACTTAAGATCGTCGGAGCAGAAGCCATGAAATTACTTTTAAAATAGACACAGCAAAGCCACATCCCACCGGTGAGAAAGTGGCTGGAGTGGAGCTTCTAAGTCGGGACCTATCACGTTACAGATTCTCCTTTGGAGCCTATCGAGAACAGATAGTTGTTTTGTATATCTGCAAGATGCAATCAGATGTAAAATCTTCCTGGCCCAACATATTTGGATATAAAAACTGTTTAATCTAAGAAAGAAAATAGTTCGAGCATTAGTTCTGATAATATATCATTAAATCTATATTAGGTTGATGAAGAGGAAGTTCAAGCATTTATCCACAGAAGTAATGAATAAGAAAAAGAAATAGGGAAACGATACTTCTACGATCACTACAAACTTGACATAAGTTAAGGGTCAACAATCATCTATCATTTATGTCTTCATAATAAGTACATTTTTCATCCTCTGTACTCAGAACTCAATTTGGTAAGCTTTTACCTAGATTGACTCGTGAGCCTTATACTGGAGAAAACAAGAGTAATATGTATATATATATATATATATTATATATATTGAAATTTGTATAAGGGATCCAGTAAAGGAAGATGATGTAAGTTTCGGTATAGAATAGCAAAGATAAAAAATTGCTGAAGAAGTACAAGTGAGAAAAAGATAGTATTCTTTTTTCAAAAGCCGAACTCTCAAAGAGAAACATGATTAAAAAAATAGAATCAGAAAACAACAAAGTTGCCTTCTTTGAGTTTAGTTTTGAAGGAATGATTTAAAGCCCACACTTTTATTTCTAAATAATGTCGAAAGATCTAAAGCAAAAGCGAACCTAACAAAACAAAGTTGAAGATAGAGAAAACATTCCTTTCATTCCGGAAACCTTTGTAAAACGCAATATATACTGATCTCGCCAGAAGACTTAGCTAAAGTTTATCTTAACCACGCATAAACTGAAAACATTGATCACATCGCACATGAAGCCATCGATTATCTCATGACTTCTTTGTTAAATATAAAAAAAGGGAAAGATATTATATATATATATATATATATATATATATATGATGTGTGTTTGTGCGTGCGCATTTCTGTGTATAAATATACGTAAAAGTAATTGTGTAATTATTTCCTAAACTTCATTTACTTAGAATGAAGGTACAGTTTTTCGACTCCACATTACTAATAATGAAGCAATTGAACCTACGCATATAATCTTTGAAATACTCATTTTCGACGTGTATTTGGTTAAAACTTAGATCACAAAGAGTAGAAGGGTTCACAAGCGAAATAATATTTTGAAAATATTTGTATTATTGATTTTATTTATAAGTAATGTTGCGAAAATGAAAAGGTTTACAAATCATACCTTATCCCATTTCACTAAAACAGACGTTAAACTTTTATCTCCACTTCATTCTGGTTTTCTTTCTCTCATTTTATAACTTTTATTTTGTTTTCTATTTAACGTGTCCCGTCAGGACGTGATCTTCTACATCTTCATGTCATTATAGCTATTAAGAAGTGCTGTATTTTTGCTCTTTCCCTAAACCCTGTTCTACATTGTACTTAGTCAAGCGTATCATGAATATCACACGCTGATTTCCTCTGTCTCTCTTTCCCTCAATCTGTTCTGGGACTATTAGATTTTCCAAACTTTCCTTCCTCATTATATGGCCCGGAAATTTCAACTACCACTTCCTAGTGTTAATTGTAAGTTTCCTGTTAGTATTCTTTTTCTCTTAAACTTCATATTCCGTGGCTACATCACCATCTTTCTGCAGGACAACATACCTTCTTTGATATGTATGCTTCGTGTTTTCACGGAGTCAAAACGAAATTATCCCTTAAATGTATGATATTCTTCTATGTGCCCTGTCCCTTCAGCACGTAGGCCATCATGGTTCTCCACCTCACCCTATCTCTTGTGGCCTTTAGAATGTTTGCTCCTGTTACTACTGGCAACCCCCGTTCCGTCATCCACCTGATCAGGCCCTGCAAATATGTTATCTGTTGCCTTCCTCTGTCTCTTTTTCCTTCTATCTGGACAGTCAGTATCAGGTTCTCCAGTTTCTCCTTCCTTATTGCGTGTCCCAAGTACTTCAGTTTTCACTTCCTGATGATCAGTATTAATTTCCTTTTTGTTGCCATTCTTTCCAACACCTCATCGTTGCTTGCATGCTCAGTCCACGATATCCTCAGCATCCTTCTGTAGAACCACATTTCTGCTGCTTCCATTTTTGTCCTCATTTTCGATGATAATATCAAGCATTCACTGCCGTATTGAAGAATCGACATCACATAGCAATCCAGCACGCTTGGCTTAGTTTCTAGTGTAATTTTCCTTTGTGTCAGTACTTTACTCAGATTCTGGAACGCGTCCTTTGCCATGCCAATTCGTCTTCGGATCTCTGTGTCGCACTTTCCATCTCCTGTTAGAACACTTCCTAGGTATTTAAATTAGTGCTAACTAACTGAAGGTCTAACTAACGAAGTTAGGAACAAATGGAATTATAATATAATTTTTTTATAACCTATGGCATTTACTTCATTACGTGTTAAAACTTTGTGTTTGTCTCGGGCGAGACGAGTAGAATGGCATTATACCTTTCACAGAATAGAAATTCTATCTGTGTCGTCCCTTGACAAAGGCTGATAATTGCTACGGGATATAGATCCACTTGCTACCTTAAAAATAATCGAATTCAACTGGTTACTACTGTCGTTTTCGGTTTTGCGGTCGATGTGGACATCTAAAGCTGAACAGTCGAAACTAACAGAGCATAATTAGCGAGTTTAGAACGAATAAACTCTAATCGAAACATATATGCATAAAAAAAATATTGGCATTTGTCCTTTAATAACAGAGTTGTCGTATCGTTAACGGACCATAAAAAGACGCCTGTTAGGGCGAAGGTTGAAATGATAAAGCTATATGAACTGAACATAGGTTTTTGTTGAGATTAAAGTGTTGATGTTTATTTCTTTATTTTTTTCCCTATGCAGATAAACTGCGCTAAAGTCTCTCTCAGAGACACGTATTATCTGCACGAAGCCAATATGCTGTAGAGACGAGGGAATGGGGCTCTCTGTTTCAACTCACATAAGCATTCGAGAGGTTGGATGTCTTTCTCAATTAGAAGTTGTGTTATTGTCGCTGACTTGTTATTATCTTTATGTGCAATAAAAGCTACAGAAAGAAAGGAAAAATAGTAATAAACACTGTCTGAAATAATAAAACTGACACACTTTAGTATATACATCATAATGAGAATTTCTTTATTTTATATTTATTCCTTTTTAGTTGTATATTGAGGTTTCACAACAGTTACAACCGATAATATTTGCTGTGATGAAATAAAAATCAGGAAGTATTCTCCAAATTTCAGCAGTGTTCTGGGTTTTCTTGCCGATTCTATTCATACGCTTTTTCGTTTGAAAATATTTTCTCGACTGATGAATTTATCCTGTTATTTGATAAGGCTGTGCTAATTTGTTTCTAAACAAATAAAAAAAAAACGTCGGTGAAGGGTTCATTAATTTTATTTTTGTTACTTTTCTACTGAAAACTAAATTAGATGTCTAATTACTTTTGTGACATTTCTGCTGTTTTTTTTAATTTTTATTGCATATTTTTGGAGCCGTCTTGTTGTATTCACTTATTGAAATAAATGTTTTGTCTGTGTGTATTTTTATCTATGTATGCGTGTGTGCATACGTTTACTTTAGGCTTTTATCGGTTTTCTATTTGATATGCTTGTTAACAAAATATTTAATATAAGATGCGATGGCAACTCGTTGCATGTCTACATAGGATGTCTGTATACTTATGACGAATAATTATTGGAAGATTTTTTCAATGATGTACTAGAAGTTGGAAACAACAGAAATATGGTTCTACAGAAGGATGCTGAGAATAACATGGGGCGAGCATGTGAGCAACAATTAGTTGTTTGGTGTCGGGTAGCAAACAAGAAAAAAACTTATACTGAGCATCAGGAAGAGACAACTGAGGTTACTGAAACACTTACTGAAGAAGGCTGGTCTTGAGAATCTAATACTCACAGGACAGTTAGAGGGAAAGAGAGACACGAGAATGCAGCACGAGACTTATTTGAGAAGCTTGGGCAAATGGATGGCGAAGCTGGGTTGGGAGAGATATCAAGAGGAAAAATCCTAAGTGTGGCAGGGGACAGAGGAAAGTGAATGTCCATCATCGCCTACGTCTTGAAGGGACACGGTGCATAGAGAAAAAACATGTGTGTTGTAGTACAGTAGATATCGGCTCGGAAAGAGAAATCGGAGAGCAGAGTTCGAATTCTTGTTGAATTTGTTGTATCACTTACACGCAGATAATCTTAAAAAGCAATTAATAAGTTTATTTTCCCCCAGCCATGGGTTAAATAGCAGAACTTAGGAAGTTCTATAACCTTGCTTTGAAAATCAGAAAGTAGTTGAAATTCACTGCAGAAAAATCTTCTGCCTGGTTAATCATGTCTCGAAGGAATTAGGTTTTATTTGCTTTTTAAATTTCCTAGAAAGTGTTAGGCATCTTCTGTTGACCTATTGTGGTCCTCACAACCTGTTTAATCATTTTAGCTCAGGAAAGACCACACATGACATAAAAGTGTTCGAAAATGTGATAAAAAACGCTATTAAGGACCGAGAACAATAAAACAATCCAATAATTAAGAAGAAACCAATTAACGATTGGCATTATATTTTAATTTTCGAAGACCAAATTTGACTAAGAAGCAAGAAACCGAAAGATATTTCCAGAAGTACAAGCCGAAACCCACATCATGGAACTTACTGTTTCATCTCGCCATTTCAGCTAATGTTATGATGAGACATTTCTGTCCAATTTACATAGATTTTGTAATTTTCTGATTATTAGTGTATTTTGCGATTTTAATTTTTTATAAAAATAGAAATAATATTAAAATTGTATGAGATTATAATTACAATGTTTGAATTGCGTAAAACAATCTATTTGTAAAAATATATCATTTAATATCATGAAAAATTGAGAAAATGGGCGTGTAAAATTAATAAAAATTATTTACATTAAAAAAGAAATATGTTAAATATTGACATAACATTTAAATCTTTGAAGACCAAAGTTGGCTAGGAAGCAACAAGTCGGAGAAGATTTCCACTGATAAATGCTATAAAAGAAATCTTTATCATATAACTTACGTCTTATCTAGCCATTTCAGCTATAGAATGATGATAAAGTGCTGTTTACATCTCCAAGATTTGGAATTTTCTCATCATTATTGGATGTTATTAATTTATTTTTTTCTAAAACAAAATTAATGTTAAATCTGTACGTGAAAAAAGTATAAAATTTATTTATAGTAAAAGAAGATGATATTAGATTTTATGAAAGCTAAATTAAGAAAATTAGAATCTTATTATCGCGGTTTGTTTGAAAAAAAAAATAACTCGTCAAATTGAAACCAGAAGTTTAATGCATTAAAAAAATTAAAAACCAAAAAACATGAATAAAATTTATTTAGAAACTGACTAAATAAAACGAAAAAGATGAACTATTCTGGAGTTATTCTTAAACAAAATATGATTGGCTTTGATGTTTCCAAAAACACGTTGCAATTTTAGATGCAGACAGGTGCGTTTTCATTGGATAAAAATTATTTAGTTTTACGCAGTGTACGTGATGTCAGTTCTTCAATACGGCTGTGAATGCTGGACAATATCATCGAAAATGAGGACAAAACTGGAAGCGGCCGAAATGTGGTTCTACAGAAGGATGCTACGGATATCGTGGACTGAGCATACAAACAACGACGAAGTGTTAGAAAGAATGGCAACAAAAAGGAAATTGATGCTGAGCATCAGGAAGAGAACAACTGAAGTTCCTGGGACATGCAATGAGGAAGAAGAGCCTGGAAAACCTGATACTGACTGGACAGATAGAAGGAAGGAGAGACAGAGGAAGGCAGCGGATAACATATTTGCAGGGTCTGATCTGGTGGATGACGGAACGGGGGTTGCCAGGAGCAACAGGAGCAAACATACCAAGAACCACAAGGGATAGGGAGACGTGGAGATCTATGATCGCCTACGTCCTGAAGGGACAGAGCACATAGAATAAGAAGAAGATAAAATATATATTCATTCTAAGATTACATTATTTTAATGTATCTTTTGGATAATTGTGGTACTGTTAATAATATCATATAGCTGTATCTATGGAAATATCACAAGGTTTTTTGGGATGCTTAAATTAATGTATGAATGCTAGTAGAGTTTACTCCTTTTACCTTTGACAGTAATATGTTACTTATATATGAATCTCTACAATTAAAATTACCCAGTGAAAAATACTTCTGACAGGAATTTATCAAAAATCCCTTACGCAAGTGATGAACTTCCCCACGCGTTTCTCCGACAACCCTAAAGGAAGGGACTCACTGCTAGACCTCTGCTTCACCTCCATCCCAGACTCTTGCACTACCAGACAACACTGCCCACTTGGTAACTCTGACCACACCGTAGTTTCCGTCAACATTTCATTCCGCTCCCACCCAATCCAAGAAACCCAGACAAGTAGAATATCCTACTGCTACCAAAGAGCAGACTGGGATTCGTTCCGAGACTTCCTCTGTGACGTCCCTTGGAACAAGGTTTTTAGTCTTCCCATCGAAGAATATGCATCCGAGGTCTCCTCCTGGCATCGATGCTTTCATTCCTGCCAGGAAAGTTCAGCTTAAATCTCATTCGTCTCCATGGTTCTCACCCGCTTGCTCGGCCGCCATCGCCCACCGGAATCATTTCTTCCGACTATATGGTAGCTACGCGTCGGACCAAAACAGACGCCTTTTCGCTTCAGCTGGTAATAAGTGTAAAAAAATACTTAACAAAGCTAAGATGTTATTTGCTGCCAGAATGAAGCAACGCATAGCATCCTCGAAGTCCGGCACCAAGGACTACTGGCGACTCTGTAAAAGAGTAGTTAACAAGAGCAAGTCCACAATACCCCCATTAATAAACAAATTTGAGGTCCTCACCTCCCCAGCGGACGAGGCTGAATGCTTTGCCCGCAGATTCTCGAATAATTCGAGACTGGACTCGTCTGAAGTTTCTACACCCGACTTCCCACCTAGAACTGATGCTCAACTGAATGACGTCCATATTACACCCTCGCTTGTCTCTAAGATAATCTCAAAACTTGACCCTCACAAAGCGAGCGGAGGGGACGGAATACCAATCATAGTCTTAAAGAAATGTGCCCCCGAACTTTCCTCTGTACTTTCTAAGCTTTGCAACTCCTGCCTATCTGTTTCCTGCTTTCCTGCCTGTTGTAAATCTTCCTCTGTAGTTCCTATATTTAGAAACACCGGAGAACCCTCGGACCCCACAAATTACCGACCTATCAGCCTTCTTCCGATCTTCGGCAAAATGTTCGAAGTCATTATGAACGCCGAGGTCATTCAGCATCTCACGGCCCACGGGCTCCTCTCAGACAAACAGTATGGCTTCCGCTTCACCAGGTCTACTGCTGATATGCTAACGACCATCACCAAGTACATATATCAGTCACTCGATAGGAATGGTGAAGCCCGAACCGTTGCCTTGGATATCTTTAAAGCGTTCGACAGAGTTTGGCATGCTGGCCTTCTATGCAAACTGCGGAGCTATGGTATAGCTGGACAATTGTTTGAACTAATCCAGTCATTCCTATCTAACCGCGCATTGAAAGTGGTATTAAACGGACATGCCTCCCAGAACTACCATACGAACGCAGGTGTCCTTCAAGGCTCTATCCTAGGTCCTACGCTCTTTCTGATCTTCATTAATGATCTCCCTGATATCATAATATCCCAAGTAGGTATGTACGCCGATGACACCACAGTTTATTCTCGCCTCGACCAAAAATCTGGTGCGGGCGACAAGGCTAACCTTGCAGCCGAGCTTGGAAAGGACCTCCAATCCGTAGTGGACTGGGGTAAGAAATGGCTCGTAAATTTTAATGCTTCTAAAACGAAGCTACTATCAATTAATCATTATAGACAATCGCACCTACCGCCTATTAGCATGGACTAGGCTTGCCTCCCAGAGAGTAAAACACTACGCCTCCTTGGTCTCACAATCTCAGCGGACCTCAAGTGGAATGACTATATCGAATCCATTGCTAAATCCGCTGTTATGAAAGTAGGTTCTCTGTGTAGGGCCCGGAGGTTTTTTCCGTCTGAATTTATCCTGCACATTTATAAATCTACCATCTCCCCGTGCATTAAATACTGTTGCCATATCTGGTCGGGTGCCTCTGCTATTCTCCTTGCGCTTCTAGACAAGGTACAGCGGAGGGTCTGTAATGTGATTGATACCGCCTTAGCAGACCGCCTGCAGTCTCTCTCCCACCGGCGCGACGTGGCTTCCCTGTGTCTCTTCTATAAATACTTTCACGGCTTCTGGTCCAATGAACTTAGATCACTGATGCCCCCTAGTTTCGAATCTCACACGAGATACTAGATTAGCAACTAGATCCCACCCTTTTACAGTGAAACCGATAAAATGCAACCTTATCTTCTACTCCAACAGTTTCTTTTCTCGCACTTCCCGAGTGTGGAATTCTTTTCCACATGACTGCTTCCCCGACGGCTACAATCCCCAGGAGTTTATATGTAAGGTCAATGGACACCTCCTAACACACTAACTTCCATTCTTTCAAACACTCCTCCCACCCACCCAACTATCTCACACCCCACTTCTGACATTTCCTATATCTAACCACTCTTCCTATTTACCTCCCCCTATGTAGCCCCGAGCGCAATAGTGGCAGTGAAATGCCTTGCTTGGGTTGAAATGATTAAAAAAAACGCAAGGTGAAAGAGAAGGGTTTGTGAAAGATAAATCTATAAAGTTTTACAAGCACAGCTTATACTTCTAAATATCCATTTTCGGTGAAGATACGTTCATTTCATACTGTACAAGTATATGTCCTAATAACACCTACAATAATTGTTAATAAAAATTAATAAAATTTTAATAACATCTCAGTTACTCATGAACTTGAATATTATTTACATTTTCAATACATTAGTCTAGATTATTCAGAGATAACATTCCTAACTATCATAGTTTAACCTTTTTTTTATGTCGTTTCTTCGAAAGATAAGCGTAACACTTGATAATGAACATATTGTTTTCGAATGCAAGGGAACACGTCATTTCTGCAATGTAATCGATCCTGAAATGGCATCTTGATTTCAGTCACTTTTTTAGCGACGAGATATGGCTTCATTTTGTCTTTTCTACAAATATTTTTCATGGCAATTGCTGTCACGAGTGCTTTTCCCTGGTGACCCAAACACATCAGATTACGTGTGCGAGTAGGTAGACATCTAGGTTTCGCATTTTACCATTGAAATAGTCAAATATAACCACTTTTTTTACCGTAACAGTTTATTTTCCCGCAATGCCCGCCTGTGGTACTCCCTACCATTTACTTGCTTCCCCGGTCGCTACAACCTCTAGTTCAAATAAAGAAAATAAATCATTCATAATACGGTTTTCAAATAAATTAAAGAATCCCTAGTGGGAGCTATTTAAATAGTTGAACTTTAAAATTTTTGTTTTTTAATGCAAAAATATTTTTCGAAAATAGAGGTGCCTTACACTGGCAAGTATATCCCACCGATAGTGCATCTGTTTGAACTATGCTCGACACAGATTTGTTTCCATTATAGAACAGAGGATCGATGTAAGCTCATTTATAAAGAGAATATTAAATTCGTAAAATAATTTATCATCACTCTAAAAGAAATAAAAAAAATATGCAACAAACAGATGCCTTTAAATTATTTAAAAGACAATATTATTCATGGCCTACAATGTAAGAGCAGCTGCGAACAAATATAATGAAATATATTGTAGGTTCTCATAAGTAACAATGCGAATAGAATGGACAAAACTCAACAATGGTTGAAATGTTATGGCCTAAATGCGGAGAAGGGGGCTTTTATAATGGCGTCAATTGACCAAAATCTATTTCCCAGGAATTACCAAATTAAAGTAATAAAATGATTGCCGACCCATAGTAATGACGTGGACAAAATTTGGAAACTAATTGACCACTTAGTGGCTGGATGTTTAATCTTGTCAGCGAAAGAATACAAAATCATTATGAGAAGATCGTGCAGTATATTCAGAAGAAGGCATTACAATAAAAGGATAAGCCACATTGTGGTAAATCGCAAGATCACTACACTCAGTGAATCATAAAAACCATCAGGTTTCTATTCTCTTAGATATTTTCTATCCACAGTCTTATAAGAGATAACAAATTATAGTGCCAACTAAACATATATTCTCATAAATATGGCAGTTGTATCAAGTAAAATATATATCTGATAGACTCTTGCAAATATATATTTTATTTGATGCAACTGCTATATTTCCCAACTAAACATATATTCTCATAAATATGGCAGTTGTATCAAGTAAAATATATATCTGATAGACTCTTGCAAATATATATTTTATTTGATGCAACTGCTATATTTCCCAATATATATATGCAGCTGTCAGCGTTTCCCTTACTATGGTTCATGACATACTGGTGGGTCACAAGCAGAATGTTAGAGTGTCGTAAAATGTTATACTAGAATTACGTATTAACTTCGACTAAACGCTATCTGGTGAGAGAGTACAAGACTCGAATTATTACCTGCAGGCTCTTATTATATCAAGCATTTTTTTTTTGACGAAGTTAATGAATCAGGGTTCGCTATCCTCTCTATTTAATTCTTCGTCATTTTAAAAAGAAAATAAATTTTTACCTACTCATATAGATAATATCTTTTTATTCTATGTTTTTCTAGTAAATTTTAGTGGTTCAGTATAAGCTCTAGTCTTGAATAATGGGCGGACATTCTAAAATGTTTTGGAACGCCTGGAACTTTAGATGTCATATTTGTTAGCATATTCTCTAACAGGTAGAGAATATGGTGACAAATATGACATCTAAAGGTACTAACATAACTCTAATAACTATGACCATATGCACGATCAAAAACGTACTGAAACGAATAATAACATTATCAAAAGAAGTTTTGCATTGTGTTGGACAGTTTGTTACAAACGTATATATTATCAATGGAAATATATGTAAAGTTTGAATACGTTCACTCTGACTTACTATAAATAATTCAGGTATAAAAAAATCAAATAAAAGACTGTACTAAACAAAAAGCAAAAAAAGATAATAATAATAATAATAATAATAATAATAATTGTATATTATTATTATAAGTAGTAGTTTTAATATTAACAGTAGTACGGTGCGAGCTGAGTATGAGCTGTTACCTCCGTTTGGAGTCGAGAATGAACAATTGAAACTCATGTTGGTTACACCTCTTTGATGATGAGTGCTTGGGGAAAAATCTTATTGATATGTCGCTGGTGCAAAACAGCAGCCATGAATGGACCTTGAGAGGTGATGAAATACATTTGTGAATAACATCGTTAAGGCAAAGTAGGTGATATACAGAATTTCCAAGACATGGCAGGTTAAGTCAGAGGAATATTTTGCTTGGAACTGATCATTTTCTGGCGGAAATGTATTTTTAAAATGCTGTTAGTGTATGATATATGAGCAATATCAACTCAAAGAGTCCGAAAATATATTATACACTATTACTTTTATCTTTTAATAATAATCATAATATTATTAATAATGATAAGAGGAAGAATGATCTGGCAATTCATTCATGAATAATTATGTCGAGATAAGAATAAACTCCATGTTAAATAATAGAATGAATATCCACGCTAAAAAGAGAAAACCAGGGAATAAGTTCGGCTTTTACTAATCAAACAGACAGCCATAAAAGAAAAAAATATCAAATTGTATAATATTTGAGAATTTATTTTATTATTTAATTTCCTATATTATTAATATATATTATAATATTTACTAATTACAGTTATTAGTCATTTCTAAAAAAACCTTGCGTGACAGACTTGATTCAGTGATTGAACTCACAAACAATAAATAAGAGAAACACATGTAAATCAGATACTCAAACTTCCCAAATGATACTGGTACGTTGTTAATGAGGTTTATATTCAATGTCTGTGTATTACGTACGAAATATTTCCTATAATTTCATTATTTATATTTATACTACTTTTTTCATTCATTATAATAATTGTATACTTTATATTAATTGGGTACTTTATTTTATTCAAAAGGTACGTAGATGATTTGGAATGTTTTTTTTTTCATCTTTTAATATATATACCAGACACATCCATTTGCTTACGACAGTGATCGAAACACGACCTATTTGGTGTCAGTCGGAGTCGCTACGCTTTATGCTATAGGCGCATGAAATCAGAGATGGAAATTTTAACGTGGTGTATATAGTCAGTGTATACACACGCCAGTCACCGAAAGAACTCAATTCATTTCTAAAGAGTCACGAATATATAGCAGAAATGGAAACTGTTTTTAAAATTTTCTTCTCAGAGATCTCAATCGTAATGAGAGTAGATATATATATATATATATATATATATATATATATATATATATATATAATATGGATAAGATATGGTCTAACTTACACATAAATTCAAAAGCACTGTGATCTTATTTTTACAGATATATTTAACAAAAATACAAAAATTATTTTGTATAATTTTGGTGATAGTAATTTCCACACTTCTGATGAATACTGAAAATGACATTGAAGTCTAATAGTGATCATGACAATAAAACATTGAAACCAATAGTCAGATTATGTATATCTATAAAATTGAGAATTGCCTCGACAAATTTTGTTCAATTTTAGCAAAATTGAATATTGAGCACTTTTGACCAATAAATGTGCCATAATTAAAACAAGACTTTTTCATACATATATTAGTTATTTTCATATAAAGGTTTCTCCCCCTACAAAGCCATTAAAATACCAGGAGATGTTAGTGAAAATTAGAAGTTAATGAAAAGACAATACAATAAAAGCGCAGCTTATGTTAATTTGTGTTAGATTTAAATGTTAGAAAATCGTAGAATCATGGCACCTCAAAAGTTCCGTTGGTGAGAATAGCGAAAACAAAACTATCAGGAACAAATTGCTGTTGAATCTCTTTCGAATGTAAAATAATAAAACCTGTTTGCCAATCTTGGCAAAAATTAAATTTAAGAAAGAAACATGATTAAAACAACTGCAATGTAAATATTATAGAAAAATGAAGGAAGACAGAATCCGGTGATGGAAAAGTCACTCAAGTCCAGATTGCAGGTGAGGATCGATGAAACTACAGCACCGTCGTTGAATTTAATATATATATATATATAAATTCATTTCATATATATATATGTATATATGAAATGAATTTTTTTTCATCGATACTCGTATTTAAGTAAATATTCTGTATTTAATTAATCAGTACTATATATTTATATCTACTGGCTTGATTATTTACGATAAATTTTTATTACGAAAATGTGTTTCATTAGGCAGGATTCAAACCTGCGACCCCTATCTACATAGAGGAAGCTACCATTTGATCTGGCAACGTCATAGACCGCTCGACCACAAATGACCTCCAGTTTAATGGTAGATTCCCCTATGTAGATAGGGGTCGTAGGTTCGTATCTTTCTGAATGATACACTTTTTATTAATAAAAATTATCGTAAATAACCATGCCAATAGATATAAATATATAATACTGTTTAATTAAAAACAGAATATCTACTTAAATACGAATATCGGTAAAAAAAATTAATGTTCAAACAATTCATTTCAAAATGTCGGTTTTTCATAACCAAGTTTCGTTAAAATTTGTTAATTTCCGTAATATATATATATATATATATATATATATATATATATATATATACACACACAAACACACATGGATATATGTTTATTATAAGTATATATAATATATAAATAATATAATATATATAACAAATTGCATATATATATTGATATTTATAATTATATACATACACATTTCATATATATATGCATTTCTCTCTGTATCTCTCTCTCTCTCTCTCTATATATATATATATGTATGTATTTCTCTTCACAATGAATTGAGTTATTTCAATGACTGGCGTGTTTATACCCCGCTTATATACAAGAGGCTAACATTTCCCTTCTCTGATTCCATACGCCAATGGCTTAGGGGTTAACGAATCCAAGTGACACCAAATCGGTCAAGGTTCGATCTCAGCCAGAAGCAAGTGGGTGACTACATACACTGATGAGAAAAACATGCTTGTATGTGGATGACGAATTTATATATACATATATATATATATAGTCATCCGCAATTAAATCTGTTTCGCTGTATCACAGCTCATCAGTACCTTTAGACAGCCAATTGCCTTTTACCCAGGATTGAAAGCCGACGGAATTGGCGTCAATCGGCGATTCTACCTCTGAGCTACGGGCGCTCGGTAGAAAGAGGCAGACTATTTAGTGTGTACATTATCATTATACGCGCCCAATAGCTGAGAGTGTACTAATTCATTGCTGAATGAATGATGCGCAAAGGAAATTTAAAAACAATTTCTATTCCCACCGCAACCAAGGGATTAAATTCAAATTGAACATAGGTTTCTACATTAGAGCCATCGGAATATACAGCCCTAATTAACTATTGGAAAAAATGATATATTCAAACTTCCTCATTTCTCACAACATTTCATCTTAACGGTAAAAAAAACATGGTTACGAAATCATCAATCTGAAATCGCCTATCTAGGAAAACAAAGAAGACAACAAAAAGAGAAAACAAAAGAGAAAACTTTTAAAATCTCTTTATTACATCAAAACGACGTAATACTCAACTTTGGTTTCTGTAAAACTAGATTAATTAAAAAAGTTCATAAAATTTTAAAAAGAAATTACTTCGTAAACATTAGCATTATTAATATTAATTCTTTATGTATATTTTTAATATTCTTTTAAAATAGCATCCTTTATTTTTGTCTAAATTATGAATTAAAATACTTACATATAAAAATTTACAACCCCTAAATGTTTATTATAATAAATATTTGTGTATATTTTAGTGTTTCTAAATGTTATATATATATATATTGCTCGGGTGTAACGAAAGCTTTACAACTAATCCATGGTCCTGGAGATCAGATGCATAGCCCGTTGGCACGAAAGACTAAAGAGCAATAGTTGTATCCAGTCAAAGCGAAACGGTAGATTGAAGAAAAATGAATGGATGTAAGTCAAATTTGGTTTCCGGTATCGATGTCAAGTAAGTTTTCCGTTGTAAACTGAATTTTGAAGGCTAAAAATGTCCTCTTAGTAAATGGTATCATGGCTGAGTCTAAGAATTACAATACTACAACCTCCGTAGATCAAAAGCGAAAGCAACATCCAAAATAAAAGGGCTGAAATCCTTATTTTGATCAGAATCCGATTGGATATTGGATATCGGAGTCAATTTAGTTACCCAAGGAAAAACTAACCTAATTAAGTCTATGAAAACTTATCTTACCCATCGTTAGTAAAATTGAAGAAAATGTGTCATATTGATGGCTGATGTAGGTTTTTTATCAGATTCTATATAATATCGAGTGTATCGATTTCCGATATCGGGGAAAAGTGGTCGTCTGAGAATATCTGCTTATGTTTGAGACTAAAAACGTTAATTTTCCCAGGTTAGAGTAAATTCTGCAACAAGAACGACGATAAAAGCGCTGAAATCATGTTCTCGATCATACCTGATCGGATATCGATTTACGATATCGGGATAAATCGGGATAAATCAGAAAAAAATGTAGCCTATGACCTGTTCGGAAACCTAAAAAATTATTGTGTGAAGTTTGGTGAGAATAGGATGAAAATTGTAGATTTGTATAAAGGACATACACACCCACACACACATATCTTGCTTTTTATATATAGAGATACATATAGTCATATTTCTATACATTATTTATATTACTTAATTATAGTAATATCTTTAAAATAATACATATATATTTAGCAGTTCAATACGTATTATTTTGCTGACAATAGCAAATTTCACAATTTACTTTCAATCTTTTATATTCATAAATAAATTGCTGATGTCTTTATTAATTATTTTGCAATAGTTTCATATATATATATATATATATATATATATATGTGTGTGTGTGTGTGTGTGTGTGTGTGTGCATATAATAATAAATAAATTGCAAATATTGTATCTTGGTATTTTTAATAAAATCTGTTCATACTCAAGGATAATCTTTCGCTTATTTTATCTAACTGCACAAATTATATATATATATATATATATATATATATATATGTGTGCGTGTGTATGATAAACATACATATTTCTATAGATCAAGAAAACTGGCCTCTTCAACAATACGCTATTCGATGCAGAACTTCTGTTGTAATAGTGTGGGTATCTTCTTAAAAATTATGGAAAAAATCTAACTAATTTGTTTAGAAAATATTATTAAAAGTTCAGATTTCCACTAATATAACAAATTTGCATCAGTGAATTCTTAATCGATGTAAACTTTTTCCATTTTGTGATACATTTTTAACCAATATATATATTAGGTTAAATAGTATGGTCCGTCTTAAATTTTTATTTAATTTGTCAATTACCTACGTACGTGATTGTGTTATCAGTGAATTTTCCAGGGTTAGTATTTGTTTTTTATTCTATATTTTTTATTTACCAGTTAATTTATACGTTCATGAATTAGTTTTCAATTGTTGTTCCTTGGAACCTATTTCCACTCACTCAAGTGTACATCGTATTATGGATATAACTGAATTTCTCGTATTTGTGTGATTTTGTTTAATCACTTCTATACATATGACGGGATGTGCGTTGTGATGCAGTGGATACAGGCTCGGAACGAGGAACCAGGGAGCCTTGCATTCACTTACGCGCAAATACACTTGGGAAAGGTATTAATCCGTCACTTCCCTCCAGTTATGGGTTAAATAACAGGACAGATTGGGTTCTATAGCCTTGGATGGCAACCAGTCTACCGCAGAAAGCAATGGCAACCTACTGCGGGATAATCTTCTGTCCAGTCAGTCATGTCTCTTTCGAGACATGATCGCCCAATCGTTTATCACGTATGACACTTAACTGACTGACTGATATATATGAATTATCCATCATCGACACTGCGGAAGATAGTTCAATATCGCTCGCGAAACAATTGCTATAATAAATTATTGGCAATTGATTATTCGATTGACATTATGTTTGATATGATAATGTTTTCCTTAACATGGACGTTCGTAAAGCAGAACATCAATTAATTTTTAAAGAGGGTATGAATGATATGTGTCTTCCATCATATTCAACAAAAAATATTGAGACATTGGAAATATACATGATATCGAGAAAAGTGAGAAAAATATATCTACATAATATTTAATCTCCCAAATGGAAATAAATACCGAAAAATTTATTCGTAAAGAAAAAAGAAAGTAAATTTAGGCGGTATATATGACTAATTTGCATTTGACGTTTTCTCAAAACATTTTTAGAATAAGGAATATTTTGGGCATATTAATGATTTACTGATACTTGTCCTAATTAACCCATAGATGTGATGGAGATGTGGTGGATTCAAATCATTTTCAAGTATATTTGCGCGTAAAAGAATATACCACGCGCGACTGACATTGGAATTCGGCTATCCGGTTTTCTAATTCTGATCCATTATGCAGGACACATCCAAGCTTTCAGTACCATCTATTCTCAAACAACTGCGCATCTAGATACGGACCAAGCTCCGACGTTGCTTAAAATCGGTGTTAGGAAGAGAATCGTTTTCTAACGAGATACGATTCTAAGCACGATATAGATAAAATTTCATCGACGAATGAGAAAGTCAACAAGAACGAAATGGTAACCGTTATATAATTTGTTTTATAGTCAAATCGTAACAGACAAGGCGAACAACCATTAGTGCGAATGAGGATAAAGTGGAAGGAAATACTGGGACGTTGATTTTATTTTTTTTTTTGAGATTGTATCAATCAGGGAAGCCCGTAAATGTAATGAAGTTCCATGCGCAGGTAATACGAGAAAAACTGGTTACATTTAACTATTTCTAAAGTAAATGGGAGTTTACTTGATGCTGATCTAGTAGCACGTTTAAATTAACATAAAGAAGATCACCTGGGCAAAAAGCTCATCATAGCAGTTGCTATAAAAATATTTTTATAAAAGACAAAGGAAAGCTACGTCACACCAGTGAGGAAGTGAATGAAGTCGAGATGATAAGTCATGTCCAATTACAAGACAAATCCTTCCTTGGTTTTAGTCAAGAACCTCGATATGAATAACATGAGCAGATGCGGCCACAGTATTCAATGCAGGGACAAATGAAAAATTTATAAATTTGCAAGGTGCCTACTGACGAGAGAAATCACTTTCTGTTCCGACAGAGAGAACTAACGTTTCTAGCAGTAAATACAATTATAGACTCCAATATAGTCGTTCTAGTTCAGGTCGGCCGAAAAAGAGACCAAAGAGACGCAGTTTTTTGCTCTCAAGCAGACTTGTATCAGCCATATTGCGAGAAAAGTTTTCCAATATGATTTAATTCATAATGATTTCTTTATTAATGTTTTAAAGGTTATTTGAAAACATTTTTTAATTATAGGAATTTCTTTAGGGGAGAATAATAAAGCAATACAAGTCTTACTAATTCACCTATGGCTAGTTAGGAATAGGGGAATTCATACCTTTTTAAGATGATTGCTGCGTCAGTGTATAAAAATAATTCAAGTGAAATGGGAATTGGAGTCACCGATTAAAAATTGCATTATGCATTAAACCAGACGAAAATCCAAGTTCACACTCCTGGCTATCCCAAGCGAGATTCGACGTTGGTTAACTTCGGTGATCCTATGGAAACCGGTGTTCCAACATTATGTGTAAGCTAGTATAATATAATATTGAACTCACAATTCTTTGGGTCTAGTCACTGGAACAAACATCTATATCCCACCTGAAGAATATTCAGTTTAATTTTCATCTGTTGCCTGAATATCGTCTCTCTCTATGTATATTGTTAACTAGCAGTATAGCCCGGCGTTGCTTGGCTGTAATGAAAGCTTTAAAACTAATCCATTGTCCTGCAGCACGGACTCTTTGGACGTTGGCACGAAAGATTAAAAAGCAATAATTGTTTCCAGTTAAAGCGAAACCGTAGTCTGAAAGAAAAATGAATGGATTTAAGTCAAAATTTGATTTCGTGGTAACGATATCAAACAATTTTGTTCGTCGTAAACTGAATTTTGAAGGCAAAATAAGTCCTCTGAGGAAATGATATCATGGCTGAGACTAAGAACTACAATTATACATATTTAGAGCCAAACCCTAACCAAAAACAAAATAAAAGGGGTGAAAAAAATACAGATATAGAGGCAGATAAACATACACACACAATCATCTTTCCTTTTTATATATATATATATATATATATATATATAATCGATTTTCTGCACTATTGTAAAAACTGCAACCTTGAAATTTCTGAATATAGTTTCTTATGTCTTTGTCTAGGAGTGTATCAAATTTGATTAAAATCGGACCATTTCTTCTATAAACCGATTTTTTCGATTATCAATTTTCGATATTTATCGGCGGTACCTCGACACAAAAGGTAGCTAAGAACACTCTCAGACGCTTATAGCACAAGTGTGTAAATTTTCAAGAAAATCTGTTCAGCCGTTTCGGAGTCTATAGTTAGCGGACATACGCACACAGACATAAACACACATACACACACAAAGTTTCATTTATAAATAAGTTTAGATGTAGATATATCTGTTTTGCTCTGTTAGATTAATATTACAAAAACGCTTACATTGTCTATTTGCTGTCAACATTAATAAATATTCAAAAATTATGAGTACATAAAACTCTAGTAAACATTACGAAAAATATATAGGGTTTACTTTAAAAAGATAACGGAAACTAGAATACAGATAGTATCGAACATAAGGAACCAACGGATGGCTGAGAATTTACTCATCAACACCAAGGAATACATTTTTGTTCTTTGTGTAAATACATCTTTATAGATAGTATGAATTTACGAATTAAATATTTAACAGATATTTGAATTCGTTTTAACCCTCTAGGGCCATTCGTATCATATTTGATACAGTAGTTCCCTATAAGGAAACGTTTGGTATTTCCCTATAAGGAAACATTTGGTATTCATTGACTGAGCAGTCAGTACTGCTTTCATTTGAAATTTATAAAATATTTCTGTTAAAAAAATTTTCAGGAAAATATTTCTTTCAAGGCTTGTTTTCATACTGTATCAAATATGACACTAATGGCCCTAAAGGGTTAATTTTATTTTTAGGAAGTGATTGCTTATACACACAGATTTACACAACAAACACATGTACACACACACACACACACATATATATTTTTTGAAAACAAAAAGAACGTGTTTTTCGCGTCGAATGAATACATATATATAAAACATTATGTATAACAATACACATACACACAGACAGTGCCACACATACAAACATACACATACAAACTCCTATATATATGTTTAATATACACACACGGGTGCACACTCACACGACTCACACACATAAATGTATGTATGTATAAATGCATGTAAGAATATACGTATACATTTAACACCACCCCACGGGAATTTTGCAAGTTTTAGTAACTTTAATCGCAACACCAGTCTCTACAAATACAGACGATAGACAAACAACGAAACATTCATTCCAAGTCTTTCAAGATGCCTTATTTTCTTTGCTCGATTTTAGACTTCTGGATTCCACGAGAGGACGATAAATTTCTGCCAAACGACCGGAAATTTGAAACCGAAGTAGACAAGTTTTCTTGTTGTTTTCTTTTTTCTTTTCATTTCACAGGCTTCCATAAAAGCGTACTACAACCATTAAAATAAATGAAATATTCGCGAGAGACGCATTATGCGAAAAATAGACAGTTTTGAAGCAATAACGGATACGTTCTTGCCTTCATTTCTTAACTTCCGATCGATGTCTCGGCAACTGTGTAACACTTCCTTTAAAATCTTGAATAGAGTCATTTTTCAACATTTCTTTTTTTGTATCCATTTACGTCTGACGCTATGTCAACATCTAATTCTTTCGTAGCTTTTGTTTAATGCGCCGATTTGACGACCCATTATTCCCGTATATTTCCTTTCTTGTCCTACTCTCAAAATGCGACTGCCATTTAAAAACATGCGTGAGGTCCATATTTCAATTCTATTTCTCGATGGTGAATAAGCGGTCGCTTAAAACCATTTTATTTACTTGCTTCTTTCTGTATATTCTCTGGCTCGCCGTTTTATTCCTGGCCACCATTTGTCTTGAAGAATAATTGCTCCTGCTAACATTAATATTACACTTCACATCAATCATCAAATCGATAACCTCAGATGTTTAGTTATTTATGCAATCATAACCACGGTAATAGACTGTGTTTCTCACTGTATATATGTAAGGAATTATATTGAACGCTGGAAATTGTATTACACTTATTTTGTTCAGTACTGCGTCATTATATCTGATGCTAAATTATAAGGCAATATTTCCACAAAAAAAATTTATATTACACAAATGATGTTGTTGCAATTTCTAGGAGTAGATGGGATCGAATATTTATTAAATTTTAGATCGGAATCTTACAGAATTAGTTAAAGTAAAAAAAGTAAAACACATCTTTAATCTGACAAGTTTTACTGTTATTAAAGCTTCATCAGTGAATAAGGTATGGATTAAAAAATGGAACATATGTTTGTATTTTCTTTATTTTGCTTTGTTAGACATCCCATCTTGCACCCTCATAATACACTGGAACAAAACTGGCCATAACATTAATTACATGAATGCTACCGTAATTAAAATATGACATAATTCTTCAAGGAGAAAATAGTTCTAGGAATAATTAAGAAAAATATTACCAAATATAAACTAATGTCAAAAGCATTTTATTAGGTCATGGAGCTTAATTCATCCCATTCTTAAAGAATCGGAAGCCTAAATATTTAAAAGAAACGGTATATATGAAAATAGTTCTAAAACAACATGCAAAAATTCATTAATATATCATTAGTCTACAAGACATACAAACACAAACACATATGCACACACACATTCACAAACACACACACACTTACAACCTTGTGCAAACTAAGTAAAACAAAACGAATAATGTCTCCCTACAATTTTTAAAACTTTTTCTGATTAGGTATACCTTGTCCTTTGGCGTTGTTTTTTTTCTTCTGACTGCATTTTCCTTTACATTTTGGAATTATAGATCCAGTTTGTTTCTCTACTATGATTACACGATTGACAGCTGAAATGCTGACACCAGTAATATCCAAGAATACTCTATAAGACTTGCCAGCCTGTTTGTGCAGCGTTACAAATTTCATAAATTTTCTATGGAATAGCGTATGTCGCATACAATAGCCGTAGAAAAAGTAATCGACAATAGAGACAATAGAGTCTGGGAGAGATAAAAAACTGATGCTATCACAGATGGCACATTATTTTTCAAGGACAAACAAATTTCATCATAACCACGAAAACTTATTCATAAATTAATCCTATCACACCCTGTCATTTCATTGAGTCTAAAACTGACCGTCTGTCAAGAGAAAAGAAACTAAAGCTGTTGTTTCAAATAATTTGCAAAAGGGTGCAGAAATATACATCTTAACAAGCTGGTATTATTATACACTTACATACATGAAACAATATATTCTGTTTTTCTGTTAGGCTATAAATCTGTTCACTTCGTCGAACTTATGATGGGCACGTTGTCTGTTTTTCAATTCCGAACAACACCAGTTACACTAATGTTTGTTTATCAAGTAGAATGCACGTGAAATAGGATTAACCAATAAAAAAAAAACACACACACACACACTCTCACAGATAATAAATATTCTTTGAACGATATTTTGGGCGGCATGGATTTGTGTCAAGGATGTGTATTTGCGCTTACAGACGTAGATATTATGAAATTTGAATAAAATTGATTTTAGCTGAAAAATCACAAACGGTGCAATACGTTGGATTTAGACATTTTTGTTTTGACTAGCAAATGCCGTAAATAATTTTTTACTAAAAGACAGTTGTCAATGGCACGGAAGTGACGTGTAACTGAGAGATGTGAAGTAAAATTTTACGAATCTGAACACAACCGTCGAAGTGAATGGGTTGAGTATAGATCGGGTCACCCTAGTTTGGAGACAGCGAGTGCTGACAACCTAGACCAAAAACCTCCTCCTCGCTCCACGGTAATATCATTACTTTGAAAAGATGTTTTTGTTTGGAAAAAATATATTTTATATTATATTTGCATTTGTTGTCCAGTCTTCGACAGAGGTGTTGCAGATTTTACATCTTGCTGACAGTGACGACGAAATGACAAAGAAGATTCTAAAATGAGATTGTGAAATTGATTTATGTGAGAGAGTCCGTTTGAGTATTTCCCGACGAAAAGAAATTCTAACCAGAGAATGTTGAATCGAGATTTAAGCTCCGAAAGAAATTATTTGTAGTGTCTGTGAAACTGGCTTTTGTGAAGTCGGGTAGATTGGTCCTCCAGGAAAATGATTAATGGAATCTGCGCTTAAAAAATTTAATGGATACACAGAAGTTTCAGTTGCAAATTCGTAATCGCCTCCAAGAAGTGTTGACTATAAAAATCGTCAGTCATCAATAGTGAGAAACCTCAAATGGTTTGCTTGTTTCGCAACATTGTTCGAGATATAATTTATGTCGTCATCCGAATTTATAGCAGCCGAGATCGCGGCTGTTGCATAATTCTTCTTCGTTTTTGGTTGCAATATTCGTCGTCTATTCCAGCAGCACTCGTCTAGACAACGTAAGGCAAAAACAGTGCTTTGTTTTACAGAAAATATACACGTCTCAGAAAAACTATATAACACAAAAACAATAAATTCTTCTTCATACGTTATTTTCAAGGATATATTTTTATAAGCATTTCGGATATGATTCGGATAATAATATACATTTTGTTAGATATATCCACATACAACTTTTTCTGTTGTGAAATTTTATTATTCAGATTAACATTTGGTCAGAAGAGTTCAAGTAAACATATATAATTTATTTATTGATTACTATTTTTTAGCTTATGTTACATAAAAACTGCCATTTGTAGTAAGAAATAGAAACACGAAGAAGAAAAAGTAATAATATTAAGTTATTAAATAATAGGACGAGAAATTTGGATTTGCATAAAAAATTTCAACAAAACAAAAACTCAATTTATTGTCAAGATAAGAAGTATAATTATAATTTATCGCGTTTTGTCAAAATATTGGCTTGCACAATATAATGAGGTTTTATATGCAAGTCCTTAGCTTTGTGGTTGTATGTGTGTGTAGTTTATTGGTTGTCGGTGTGAGGGTGAGAGCAATGTGATGTGTGTTTCATACGAGTCTTTCGAACGAAGAAAATATTTCATTCTGCAATATCCATCGCTCTCTGATACTTGTCCTTCAATATGGTAGCGATTAATCTAATCAAATATGAAAGAAAGACGTGAAAAAACAGAAGTGTGGCTGTACAGAAGTAATGCTGATGATACCATGGACAGAACATGTAGGGGAAGGTAAGAATTTGGTGAGGATGGATACGAAAAGGAAACTTATACTTAACATTAAGAAAAGACAACTGACGTATCTGGAACACATAATTAGGAAAGTGATCTTGAATAATCTGATACTCTCAGAACAGATAGAGAGAAAGAGAGACAGGGAAAGCGACGCTTGAGTTTCTTAACAAACTTGAACAATTGGCTGACAAAGCAGAATTTTGGAGTGGTAACAAGAGATAGAGAGTTACAGGATAGCGAGATGTGGGAGGCCATGATCGCCTACGTTCTGAAGAGATGCGGCATATAAAATAAGATTTCCGTTTTTCTATCATGTATAGTTGCCAACCAGTTATCTTAAAACAATTCGGAATTCATAATCAGTTGTATATGGGGCTATATATAACACATCCACCCGAAAATACTGCACAGGGAAAGTACTGCATCAACAAAAAGAACGGTGCTCCTGTGGTCCCTATAGATATGTGCTACTTAAAGTGTATAACGCGCAGTGGTACCAGTACGCGACCTATCGTCATTAGATACCTGAAGTGTCTCTTTGAAAACGAAAGAACGTTAGTAACATTCCAGTTCACGGGAGATATCTGAGTTAAGTTTCCGATATCACTACTTAATTGGCGACTAATCTCTTTTCTCAGTGCATTCGTTTTAGGTCTGCAAACATCCAGTACTGGCTGAAGGCAAGATCCGGAGAAAAAGGGTGGATTCGGAAGCAATTTGAAGTGAAATTCACTTAGTTTTGCTGTTGTTCCAATCTACTTGTGACACGGTGTGTTGTCTTGGTGAAAAATCCATTTTCCACGTCTGTATTATTTCTCTTTTTTGGTGATTTCCTCCTTCAAACGCACCAATAATGCTATATAATATTCGCTAGTGAATGTGCTTCTTTTCTCGGGTTAATCGATGAACGAAATACCTTGCGCATCCAAAAATATGGGGGCCAAAGTCTTACCTTCTGATGTTTGCGTTTTTGTTTGATTTAGACGGCATTCACAAGCTTCTGTCAACTCAGCTGACTGCCGATTTCACTCAGATGTAAAGTGGTGAATCCATGTTCATCCAATGTCAAATATCTAAACAAAATTTACATCTTATTCCGTAAAAACAGTTGCAAACAACTCTCTGAATCGTCTAAGCGTTATTGTTTTTGATCGAGTGTGATAAATCACGGCACTCAGACACGTGGCGGACAAGCATAGTCTCACTGCTGATCTTGAGTAGGATTTACATACTGTCGTGAATTGGGGTAAAAGTGGCTTGTAAATTTCAATGCGTCTAAGACCAAGCTGCTGTCTGTCAATCATCACAGGTAACCTCTCCTGCCTCCCATAAGCATGGACCAAGCGATTCTCCCTGGGAGCATTACACTGCGCCTCCTCGGCCTTAACCTCTCTTCTAATCTCAAGTGGAACCACTACATTGAATCAATAGCTAAACCCACTGCTTGGAATGTTGGGTCACTGTGACGGGCCAGAATGTATTTCCCGTTTGAATCCATCCTGCATATATACAAATCAACCATTCGTTCGTGCATGGAGTACTGCTGCCATATATGTTCAGGTGTCCCCGCTGTTCATCTCCGTGTTCTTGACAGGCTCCAAAGGAGAATCAGTAATGTGATAGGTACCGACTTGACGGCTCGACTACACCCACTTTCCCATCGACGGGATGTGGCTTCCTTTGTCTGTTCTATAAATTCTTCCAGCGCTTCTGCTCAACTGGTGTCTCAGTAACAGGTGTTTACTCGTTCAACCAGACTGGCAACTGGGACTCACCCATTCACAGTGAAATCAACTAAATGCAGACGATAATTCTACTCCTTCAGCTTCTTTCCTCGCACTTCACGCCTGTGGAACTAGCTTCCTTATTCTTGATTTTCTAACGGCTACAACCTCCAGGAATTCAAATGCAAGGTCAATATTCATCTCTTAACCACTTAACCCTAGTTATTTCCTCACCACCCTGTATATCCTTTTCTTTTCTCTCCACCTGTGCAAATGTCATAACACATATATTCCCTTCCTTCTCTTGCTCCTTTCTAAATGGTTTATCCTTCTCTTCACTCTCTTCTATCTAGTGCTTTTAATCTTATGTAGCCCCTCTGCACATCAGTGGCTTTACCGCCTTGCACAGGGTGATATGATTAAAAACATCATTCTCATTGACGAATGTTCATGGAAAATTTTGAATAAACTGCCTTCTGTTATATTCAACACATCTGCCATCTAGCCCTATTTCAATTTACGAACTGCCAAAATAAGTTTGTGTATTTCTTTTTTTTTAATTTTCAGTGACAACTGCCGATTTTGGGCTACCTGAGCGTTCAGCATCATTTGTGTCTTTACGAGCGTTTTCAATGTCAACATACCACTTTTAACCGTTGTTTTCGACAAAGAAGATTCCGTATAACCCCTATCAAGCCATTGTTTTGCTTGAACAGTATATTTTCCATCTAAAAGCAATGTTTTATCAACACACCAAATTCGAAATTTTCCATTGTTTTGAAAATTTGTAACTGTAGCTTCAGTTAAATAACTGTAATTTGTAAACTATTTATCAGATTGGATCCACAATTTGACACGCACCATTGAAAAGCTACTAATTCAGAAAAATTATATGAAATTTCTAGTGGTGGCGCCATCTATATGTTAGGTCCGGGATATATTGAGTAATGTGTTATATATTATATGTGTGGCGGAACACTGGATCCTGATGGGTCATCAAATCTCAAAATTCAAATTACGTCAGAAAAACTGTTTTTCCACAGCTAAAGAGAAAATCATTCTGGAGCCACCCCACGTGACTGGATTCAATATTTATGGATGGTCTCTAACCGGTAAAAATTTCAAAATTAAGTACCAAAAGTATACCTTTCTTATTGAATACAACTGTTATATGAAACCAAACTTATCAACTTGTTTCACGCTTTTTCACTGAATAATACATATTTATTTCCTTGTTTCATCAAATTTCATGAGTCCCAGTAATTTTGAATAATTCCAATTTCCAAATTGACGCGGATAAGATATCAGCTTCTAATAAAAACAACAGAATTAAAAACAAATATTTAACATCGAAACTACAAACACTTTTCAACGGAAAATGCTACTTGAAAATTTAAAATATTTAAGACGCTAAAAATCCCCCCAAAGAAAAATTTTATTTTATTTTCGTCTTAAAAAAGTGTTTCATTTTCTCTTTATCCGTAGGTAACTTAAGAGTGTTACCTCTGACATCCGGAAAAACTAAGCAAACCTATTCTTATAGATGCTAAAAACAAATTGACAAAAATTAGGGAAACACATCTCAACCCACAAAAAACAGCAACCAAAACTATTATTGGAAAAGCGGCAACAGATACAATTACAAATCAATGAAAGCTGACTCCGTCAAGTGGAACGGAAGTTATGTACCGGAACTCTGGTCCGGATTGCTCATCAAATCGCAAAATTCAAATTACGTCAGGAAAAACAGTTTTTCCACAGCTAAAGTAAAATCATTCTAGACCACCCCACGTGACTGTATTCAATATTAAAAGATGGTCTCTAACAGGGCATGATGGGCAGTTTGAGATGGGAACAGCGTGAGACACACATCAAAAATGTAATTTCAAACGCCTAGGACAGTGTGCTCTCTCTCTCTCTCTCTCTCTCTCTCTTTCTCTCTCCAATTGATACTAGAACATTTTGTACGAACTTATGATCCGCTTACTTTCTCAATGAACATTAACTTCTACAACTTGTGTTATTCATACTCTTAATAAATTTCTTTTTTTAACATTCGAAATGTTTTTTTCTATTATTCCATTTTTCTATACTAATCCACACATTTCAACTGACAACCAAACTTCTGATAATTCTGATGATAAATTCTTCAAAGAAATTGTAAGCTGTAGGGAGTTCGGCTAAATCTGACTCAAGGCTGAATCCAAAAAACATTAACCAGCTAACTACACGTCAAATGTACACAAATAATCATAGCCCTTATGAGTGAAGACATAACTGTGTCTTGATTATAATTTCATGTCGGTTTCAAACTGTTCAGTTAAACTAAAAATGTATTTGCGTTAATTTTCTATCTCACTCAAGACTTTCTTTCTCCACCACTTTCTCTCACTATATACACTTTTTTTGATGGCATTTTTAGTGGATACTCGTATTTGAGTAGACGCTGTGTTTATTTATTACACATTTAATTTATTTATCATCATGAACTCTGCGTAGTTGGGAGCCTAATATTTTTAAAAAAGATTTCTCTAATATTCACGCAGGTTAATGAAAATAAAATGATATACTCTTTGATAAATAAACGGAGCTTTTACACAAATGTATGAATTCACTATAAAAAGTTTAAGTATTAAAACTTTTGGATGAGTAAATACAAATTGAAACCGTTTTTCTTCCTTGTTTATAAAACTGATTTGATATGACTATTTGCTTAGTGTTAGAAAAAGCTGTATAAAAAGAGTATTCAAATGTGCTCACTTATTGTCAAGCAAATCAGATTAAATGATGATTTTCATATTAAATAAAAATGCTGTTAAATAATAACATGTTACATTATTTAGTACATATCCATCCCTTTATATATATATATATATATATATATATAAACAAATCGTTTTCACCAGTATATTCTAACATATCACCTGAAAAGAAACAGTTTTATTCTAAAACATGAATATTTTTGTAGTGATATTATTATTTTAGACCGATGTAATAACTAAATTACATTATATATATATAACATAGTGATGATCCACGTATACTGTCTTAATATGTATAGGGAAAACTGCTACAAAGTTGTAAGTTTAAAAATGTATTTTTAACAGTATTTATTTATTTCTATTATTATATTTGATATTTCAGACTGTCCTCGGCCTTTCATCAGAAACAAATGATTTTAAAATTTAAATTAGAAACATTTTTACAAGAGCGTTCGTCCGATAGATTGTTTACATCGTGACGCAGAAAGCAACAGATTGTTTTAAATATTTGTAAACGTAAACCTATCTTTAATATTTTTTAATTATATCTAAATATGTTTAACTATTGATCAATATGCCAACAAAGCCAGACAACACATGAACAACTTCTTAAAAAACAAAGGACACCAAACAAAAAAACACAACTTATCCAAAATAGAACACCAAGCCATCTATAAACTTAAAGACAACCGGGACATAATTATCGTACCAGCCGATAAGGGTGGAGCTATAACCAACTTAGACACTAACAACTATATTAAAGATGCAGAATCATAACTTCAAAATAACAGGTACTATGTACCCTTACCTCTGGATCCGACTAGCACTTACAAAACAGAATTATCACTTCTCATTCAAAATCTGAACCACAACATAAAAAATAAAATAAAATCTCTTATTTCTGAGAACCCCAAAAAGCAGCATTCTACACTATCCCAAAACTACAGAAACTCCCCAAAATCATTTCAGAAAGCACCCTATCACCTCTTCATCCAACCACTATTATACAAAACAAACAAATAATGAAGATATCTATAAATTTTCAAAAGCCCTTAAAATCACACCACCTGGTAGACCCATAAAATCAGGCATTGGTACCCTTACAGAACTTATATCTGGGTACATAGACAATATCCTAAAACCTTTATTGCCTGACATACCTAGTTATATTAGAGACACGACTGATTTTCTCAACAAATTGCAAAACATTAACTTAGTCCACGATGTTAATATCCTAGTAACGATGGATGTTACGTCTCTGTACAGGAACATTCCACATGTTGAAGGAGTATCAGCTTGCCATCAGTTCCTTAGTAAAAGCAAATTACCTAACAACCAAATTACAGATATATGACAATTAATAAATTTCATTTTAACACATAATAATTTTAAATTCAACAAAAAACACTATTTACAGATTAGTGGCACAGTAATGGGCACGAAAATGGCACCTATTTATGCCAATATCTTTATGCACATTCTAGAAAGTAAGTTACTAGACAATTCACAATATAAACCATCACATTATTTTAGATACATTGATGACATTTTCTTATTATGGACTCATAGATTAGAAAAATTAAAAAACTTTTACTTTCTGCAACAACTTCCACAATACAATTAAATTTACCATGAAGTACTCATACACATCCGTTCCTTTCTTGGACGTCATGATAAAATTAAACACATACAATTTCCACTAGTCTATACAACAAACCCACAAACCAACATAAATTCCTACACTTTAACAGTTGTCATCCCCTTAAATTAAAAAATCAATCGTAACAGCTCATTTCAAATAATCAAACGCATATGCACAGACCATCCAGATTTTCAATACAACATTAACCTAACAAAGCAATTTCTAAAATGTAAATACCCAATAAAAATAATAAAAGAAGCCATAAATAAAACCATCCACATAAATCACAATACACTTCAAACATACAAGAAAAGAAAAAACAACAACCGAATTTCCATGGTTTTTAACCACAATCATTATTCCCGACACACTTATTAAAAATTTAAAAATTGATTACAAAAACCTCTAATCAAACAAAAAAATTCAAAGACATTTTCGATAAACCACCCATAACTGCAATGAAACAAACATCCAGCCTATCAGCTATCATCACTTCTACGAAATATCTAAAAAGTAAAAACCTATCAGGGAATTTCAAATGTCAGAAATCCCGTTATTTAATGTGCAAATATTTAGTAAACGACGCAGAATTTTCTCTACCCAAAACCAATATCAAATTACACCCACCACGCCTCACCTGTGACAGCCAAAACATTATATATTTTCTCTTCTGTTCAATATGTCCAAATAGTGGATATATTGGTGAATCTGGAAATAGCTTTAGATTCCGTTTCAATAATCATAAACTTAGCATACGCCAGAACAACCAATATTCACCCACTTCAATCAACCAGGACACTCATTAGAAAACTGCAAATGTTTACTAATAGACTCCGATTTTAGATCTACACACTCACGCAGAAAGAAAGAAAAATACTGGATTTTAAAATTAAATACACACAGGCTAGGGTTAAATAAGGACTTATATGTTTTGAATCTTTATAAATATTTTAATAGTTAAACATTTTTTAGATACAATTAAATTTTTTCTCTAAAACAAAATTCATAAGTATTATTAAAGATAGGTTTAGGTTTACAAATATTTAAAACAATCTGTCGCTTTCTGCGTCACGTGATGTAAACAATCTCTCGATGAACGCTCTCGCAAAAACGTTTCTAATTTAAATTTTAAAATCATTTGTTTCTGATGAAAGGCTGAGGACGGTCTGAAATATCAAATATAATAGAAATAAAGAAAATACTGTTAAAAATACATTTTCAAACTTACAACATCTGAATAGTTTTTCCTATATATATATATATATATATATATATATATATATATATATATATATATAGGTGGGAATATTCATTGCATTCACTAACGCGCAAATACCCTTGGGAAAGGTATTAATCCGTCTATTCCTTACAGTTATGGGTTAAATAACATGACAGTTTGGGTTCTATAGCCTTGATCGTCAACCAGTCTACCGCAGAAAAAAACAGCAACCTACTGCGGGATAATCTTCTGCTCAGTCAGTCATGTCTGGTTCGAGACATGATCGCCCAAGTGTGTATCACGTATGGAAATTAACTGACTGATATATATATATATATATATATATATATATATATATATATATATATATAGATAAGGGTTTAAGGGCCGTATCGTTATTCATGAAGTGTTTTATACATACGTATTCATACGAAGTGAAAAACACATTCGTTAGATTCTCAAGTAAGAAAATGGTCTTTGATCATAAAATGCAGAATAACGTTTTCCTTTTTTCCATTTCCAGTTAAAAAGCCACAAAAGATCATCTTTTTGTCTAATGCAACACAGAAGAAATTTACAAAGAAAAGAATATGAAAAAAAAGAAAAAATGTTAATGAGATGATTTTAGCTCCAACACTCCTAGCGTTAAATTACAGTATGTTGATCTCCTGCCTCAATTATTGGTTGAATCATTGCTGACGAGACATACAAAATTGTTTTTGTTTCGACAATGAGATTCGTCTGTTAGAGTTGGAATGGAACCAATTATGAAGTAAAATTATAGGTCTAAGCTGCGCTTCATTCCAACTTTCCTAGTCCCCTGGATGTCGAATTTTGTATTCTTCCGGGGCCAAATAATTGTTTTCTGTTACCGAGTGTCATTTGCATCCTCAGATAAAAGGTCACTTTCAGCTTTCAAGATGAACTACAGAATCCTGTATAAATATGTATTTATTTTCTCACCGAGTGTGGTTTAATATTTACAGATTGAAAGGAAAAAAATTGAATGGTTTCTTTCTACAAACTTTTTTCTTGGAAAGAATTTGTCTGTTTAAATATAATCATATTATATTGTAGATTTTTCACTATGCTCAAAAAAAATCTATGAACAAATTCATGCAAACAACAAATCGAGATATACATGTTTTCAAGAAGACACTTAATTGTGTGACTGGAGTTACGTGATAATCAGTCATGTGCTTTTAATTTTTCAGAGTATCAACGGCTTACTATCAGAGTATGAATGCCATGTTGTAATTGTCATGATACATGGAAAGCACATCGATGTGGTGTTATTTTAATGTAGCAAGAACGTTTGTATAAAAATATCGGGAGAAATTAGAATAGAAGAAGCACAAAAAATATCCCCAACTTTCGGAGAGCATAAAGACAGCAGAATTCGTACAATCAGGGGCAGAACTTCATCGACGAGAAAAACTGAAACGTCTATAATTTTGGTTGACAAAGACACAATCTATAATTGAGTGCATAAGCACATTCGCTACAAGTCAAACGTGATTAGTAAACGAGAGTTTATCTAGGTAAACACGCAACATACCTGCTTGCTGTGAGCTACAAAATTGCCTGAACAAACTGAAACCTTCAGAAAAAACTTGCATGCTGTGTATTTGTTTTTCAGAAAAAAATAACCTCAACAAAGAAGAAATAGAGAACCTGAAAACTGACAGTTGTTTATATGCGTGGACGTCTGATGTAAACCGTGTTATACACGCCATGTTTCCAGATTAAGTAATGATTAAAGTCTGATTATTTTTGAACTGACATGTCATGCCACCACACTTCTTTCAACAGAGTTCCAACTGAATCCTGATGAGTATGTGCATTGTGGTACAATGGATATCGATTCGGAACGACAAATCGGGTGAGCTGAGTTTGAATTCCATCTGAATTTCTTGCATTCACTTACGCACAAATAAACTTAGGAAAGTATTATTCCGTTTCCTGCTTTCCAGTTATTGTTTAAATAATAGGACATATTGGGTTCTATAGCCTTGGCTGGCAACCAGTCTCCGGCCCAAAGCAATGGCAAGCTACTGTGGGATAAACTTTTACCCAGTCAGTCATGTCTCTTTCGATACATGATTGCCCAAACATATTTATTCGATGAAAGGCTCTATACAAATAAGCAGGCGTCTGCACATGCTCACAGAGCTATGGTGAACCCAGATTAGATAGCAGTCAATGGCCATGAAAACATAACGCTAGGGATGTGGCTACCTAACTTGCTACACCTAAATCCCCTAAATATTAAAAGTGGAATATTGTTTATCGGGCTCTAATGGCTGATAGCCGACATTTACCGAGAAAAATGTAGTATTAAGACGGGTAATATCTGCATGGATGTCAAAGACACAAGTGCAGTGATATAGCCATAATCGTCCTAAAGTTTTCTTTATGATACGTAGATCTTTATGAATTTCAGCGTCGTACAAAATGGGCCGAAAGGTCTCATTATTTTACCGTTGAAAGAGTTTGATAAAACCGTGTTCTACGTTAACAGTGTGTATTCTCGATATCCTTCTTTGTGAAAGCCTATTTTGTGTTCTTGCTTCCAAGCCAAATTCGATGTAATATATTCAGATACATCATTATTATCTTTATAATTATTTCCTTTGATTTCTGTTGTATACACATTTATTACAGGGTGGACAACAGAAACCTAACGTCAGCAATATCTTCCTGGTAAATTTCACTGAAGTTTTGCAAAATACAAATATTACGCACATTTTACACATAAAACTTATTGTATTGTTTCCTATATGCAGTCAGTCAGTTAAGTGCCATACGTGACACACGCTTGGGCGATTATATCTCTTTCGAGACATGACTGACTGGGCAGGAGATTATCCCGCAGTAGGTTGCCATTGCTTTCTGCGGTAGACTGGTTGCTGACCAAGGCTATAGAACCCAGTCTGTCCTGTTATTTAACCTATAACTGGAAGGAATAGACGGATTAATACCTTTCCCAAGGGTATTTGTGCGTAAGTGAATGCAATGAATTCAGCTGGAATTCGAATTCGGCTCCCCGACTTCTCGTTCCGAGGCGATATCCAATGCACCACAAATGCAGTAGCAGGAATAATTTCAGTGAGACTGTTAAAAGGTATCCAAATAAACCTGCAACTATTGCAGTTCTCATATGAGAGATTTTATTAGATATTCACTTTAAAGTCTTCTTATTCTGACAAATTTTTAAGATATCCACGAATATATTACAATGTAAAAGTTTTCCATGTCAAAAGGAAAGCACATTTTTTGTGGTGTTGTTGACGATGATTCTTCCTTCGGTGTCTATTGTAAGGTCTCAAAAAATTGTTACAGGTTCTATTTCAATCACCGTGTTTATTTGATGTTCATATAAACCAATTACAAGTTTTCCCATTTCTTCTAACTTCTTGATCTATTTTGTCAAACATGCAAATTCCTTCTTAGAAAAAGACATAATAACATTTGAACAAAAAGTATATAAACGTGGCTTATACTGCTGTAAAGATTAAGTATTTATTAATATGATGATCTTAGAAAATTCCTTCATTACAAAAAAAAATCGCTGTACAACCTTATGTTATATATCGCCGTACGACGACAAACAACGAGAACACGCATATATAAAAATATAAGGTTATATTTTTATTCCTGACGACGAACCCGTGTGGAACAGAGAATGGAAGAGTGAGATCGCACATAGAATGGGTCGACGGGAGTGTAGTCTTGCCTGTGGTGTCTCTCTGCTTCCACTGGCCGTTCTCTGCTGGCGAATCCGTGTGTCGAGGTCTTTTTATAGTCTTCTAGAACCGGGAATTTTCCTTCCGGTTTTGCCTCGCCCACGCAACGCCCACGTAATTCCAAGAGACACCTGTTCTGTTTGCCTCCGTAGTCATTTCCGCCGCTGTCGGAAATAAGGTCAAACGAGCCCGACTCATAAGCCTGCGACATCCGCTCCAGGCCCCGACAGGATGTATTTCTCAAACACCTGTCTTGTCGTTCGCCGACCCCTTCACCGACGGGAAACACCATCGATTGCATCAACCTTCCTCGAGCGGGGCCAGATTGCTATATTACACTTAAAGGATTACCTAAAACAATACCATAACGTACCCCATTCCTGTGACTTATATCTTTAAATACATACAAGGCATAACCCGTCGTCATCAATGGTTGGCGATATAGAAAACAACGCATCACCTATAAATATAAATCACATAAATGAAATATATAAGTATGGTGAAATTAGCCTCAACAAAGGAATATTTCAACGTGACACCTTAACTACTTTACTATTTTCTATATCCCTAACAGCATTGACCATCGAAGTAAATGGGATGGAATATAGCGATATCTCAAAATAAAATAAGCGAACTATTTTAAATGGCTGATAATTGTATGCTAGGATTGATAGTGAGTTTAAAGGTCTTCTGAAAACAGTGAGATATTTCGTTTACGACATTATAATTGAATTCAGTTTTGATAAATGTGGTGAAGCCACAATTTTATAAATTCACTACAACAGCCCTCCTCCATTTCCTTAGATCTTGGTGGTAAGAATAAAAGATTAGGATCAAGAAGAAATTTATGAATACCTTGTTGATGAAGTAATTAACATAAAAATGAGATAAATAATACCAAAAGTGAACTATTAAGTGTGCGGATAATATTAAGAACTGAATTGAATATTCAGAAAAAATTATGGATATTCATATCCTTGTTATCAGAGTAGTTCGATGTAGTTTCAACAAATGAACTGGACTCTATATAACATAAGACGAATGTATTATTAGACAAACATTGTTTTCTAAACCTATCATGGATCTGTCTAAAGCCGCTGCAGATCGTCTATACATAACACAGAAAGAAGGTAGAAGATGTCTTATATTTCAAGTATTGTAATACAAGAAAACAAAATTTGGGTTACTAACATAAAGGGAATTAACAAAGGTTTGAATGATGCAATTAGTGAGTCAACACAAAAAAGGAAGAAAAATATCCAATTATAAAAGACAGAAGTAAATGTAGAAGATTATGTAAAAAAAAAGAAAAAAGAGAAACCGGGAAAAGAGCTGTTGGAGCAAATTATATGAAAAATATAGCCAGATATAAAGATCTAACACAGACGACGAAAAAACGCTGGTAAGTCAAACCTCTCTACGGCCAATATTCATGCCCAACAATGTCGATAACAATGTTGATGAAAATGGATGTTCTGGGACAAATATCAGGAAAACATAAGACATAATCTCCGAGTGTTCTGTGATCGAGACTAATGAATATATAAATCATCAAGACAGAGTGCAGCAATATCTACACAGGGCAATGCCCAAACACTTCCGAAAATATGTTAGAAACCTCTTGTATAAACATCAACAGCATCGGTTACAGAAATAAAAGACTACAAGATTCTATGGGATTATATTATCTTCAGATATAGGCAGATTGAAGCAAAAAGACCGAACATAATTTTCAATGATAGAAAAAATGATTTGCCTACTAAATGATAAGACATGCAAGATGTCAATAACATAGCAACCAGGCAATTTAAATAACTACCAGGTATAAATTTCCTGAAATCGATATAGAAACAATGTGGGAATTGAAAACAAAAAATGTAGTCGGTGCGCTTGAAATGATTAAAAACGGAAGCACAACAGCATATTGAAAAACTTCCTGGAAATTTAAACTTCAGAGAAATAGAAAAATTCTCTTGATAACTACACCGCAAACACTTAAAATAACTTTATCCATGTAACAGAAATGATATTATGCGAGTTAAAACAACAGAAAAAAAAACCATGAAACAGCAATAAGAGATCATCACTACCTACCTTAGGTCATTCTGCAGATTTTGTAGGTACTGAGACCATAACATAAACTTCGAAATATAAAGATAATGCTAACTAGAAAAAGCAGTCAACAATGGCAAAGGCAATAACGACATCATCTCAGCGATTTGCAAAAGAAGATAAATAAATGAGAAAGATAAACTGAAAATGAACATTCTTAAGAATGAAAATACAAAAACGAAGTCGACCGCTCTTAACATTAAATGAATATATAAACTGGAACAGGAAAGGTAACCTCAGTATTTAAAATGATATAGTAGAGCTAATTCATTGTTTGGAAATTTAAAAGTCAAAATTAAATTTCGTTAATAAAACCGGGAAAATAATTAGAAACTTTATCCCGTACCAGATAGAACGCAAATCTAATCAGTTGGTGACAGTCATGATTCCAGTCATCCCAGAAATTTGAATCCTAGTTCACTCGGCGCCTCTTAAGATATCTTGAGCACGTCAGACTGACAGACACGACCAAATACAAAACGTCCGCCTTAAGGCGGAGCTAACTAGTGCAGGTTCTTTTCTATTGCTAATCTTTGAGAGACTGCATACCATCGCCAAGGTAATGCCAACAACATATCACCAATAGATGATCATTTACTATTATTATGAACAAGTACGTTCACAAAATGTAATGATGTAAAGCAATAGGAATTTGGCATGTAAAATACATTTGGCATGTAAAATGCACGAAAAATATAAGTAGAAAAATAGAAAAATAAACCAGATATTGTATCCTGCATCGAATGGATCACAAAATCTAGAGTTTGTTACAGTCAAGAAGTTAATGATCCCTGAAAGTTTCATCCGTATTCATGCAGCGAGACTTGACCACGGACAGACAAACAAAGAAACATAAAAAAACCTCCAACTTAAACTGGAGCTAATGATATTAATAGTGTTGGTGATAGTGGTCTTACTTGACTTACATATTGCGTTTTTATACCAGTGATTATTAGTAGCTTCTACTGGATATTAAATGACAGCGAACTAATTTAATATTTAGTCCATATTTCACTACTTAACTTTCCAATTCTAGACTTTTTCCATGATCTTTCCAAAGAAATCCACATTATGATAACGAATGCCCAAATACTAACCTTTGTTTCTTACAATGATTTCACATCGAACAATAGAATATTTGTTCAAGAATTTAATACGTAAATCTCTTTTAGAATATTGATTTATTCAAGCAGATCGCTCAGACATGACTGGGATACAAGATCTGGTTTAGCATACACGAACAGGGTACATCAACATAGTGAGGATGTCAGCGTAGACTTAAAGAACAAAATAAAATATTAATAAGAGACGAATAAGGAAATGGTTCCGTGTCGGTCAAAAAGAATAATTTAAACACATGAAATACGTGCGGTATTTCACTCACATCGTACTACAGATATGAGATATATTTTCAGGGTACTTACCAGCAACGTAATATTTGTACATTTCAATATTTTTATTGGCACTAGTTGGATCAGTAGCTCCACATAAAATCCCACAAACGTGTGTGAATTTTTATGATATCCTTCAGTGGAAGGCCGAAAGCCACTAAGACATAAGACGGTAGTCGGTATTAAAGCATATAAAAAGAAATGTATTATTAAAGTGCGGTAGCAGTTTAGATGAGCTGATTTTTCATATGTGTTTTCAGCTTGTTGATCCCCATAAGAGTTCCTGAGTTGAGCAAGCACTTCATTAAAATATTGGGTAAATTTAAGAAATCGCAATAGTAAATCAGGGTAAATAGCAAGACCATTTAAAATATATTGGGAATTGTAGTTGAGGTTTTAGAAGCTAACGTCGAGAAAATCATTGAATAACGTCATGACTTTAAACTTAAAAAACTACACTAATGCAGATCATTAAAGATAATAGCAAAACAAAGGAATGCAGTGGTATTTGACAACATGTTTGGAAGACCCAACATTTTAACGATATTGTGTAGCTTCACATATTATATAGATATCATAGAAAGAAGGAGAGATATCGGCATGCTATTCTTTCTAGAGAAAGAAGATGTAGAATATGCAAAAAATAAAATTATAGAGGAATCACACTCATTTCAATTGCAGAAAAAATACAACTCGCTACTTCTCAGCAGAATATAGACGGAAGTATAAAAGACCTTCAAAGAAGTCAAAATTGCTTTCGAATAATATTGGGTTTTTCTAAAAGTTAATACCAGTTTTTAGTCGCTCATGTTCCCAAAGGTTCAGAACAGGTCAATTTTATTGACATATATAATACGCTTACACTTCCGATTAGGGCTCACATTAAATTATCTCCTGAGAAAAAAGTATAAATCAGTTACTTAGTCTCAATTGTTATATCCCAATGAGAAATAGAAGATTATAATGTGCATTTTAGAAACTTGATAGTTTTTTTTTATTACCACCAGTGCAACATTTCTCTCAATAAAATAAAATAAAATAAAATATGTGCTGTGAACAGTGATGGTGTTTTAATTGACATAACTGTACGAAAATAGTTTCCAAGTTTTACAGTTGGTGATTATAGACTTATTAAGGAAGAACGCCCAGGCAGACTCCCACTAAAGACGACGATGAAATCAATATGTTGAGAATAACCCGCATTGTACACAGCGGAGACTGATAAAAATGTTAATTCTATCAAAATCTATCATTCGTGAGCCTTAATGAAGTTTGTGTAATCACATTGCTTCGATGTTAGAGTACCCATGTTCTGAGTGAATAGACTTTTGAATCATATTTCTGTCATTTACTGTATAAACACAATAAAAGAGCACTATTTTGACCATATTGGAGATATGATAACAAATATATCGTTTACAATAATGTTCTGAGAAAAAGATCCTCGAGTAAGCAACATAAGCTATATTTAGCCTTTCCAAAAGCAGGAATTCATTCTACGAAATTTATGCTGTGCTTATGCTGATATTGGAAAATTATCCTGTACCATTGTCTCTTGCCAAATAGCCAGTCAATTGATTGTGTAAACTATTCTTCATACCTGTACGAATTAAAGGCAGGTCCTTTCAAAATATTTCAATGGTAAAATATTATTTATTTGGGAAACATAAAAAGAAACTTAATCAGCCCTTTGCCAAAAAATCATCAAAATTCTGTGGAGCTAAATGTTTAAGAAAAAAAGAAGTATGACTAAATTCAGGGCTAAAAATATTACATATTTAGTTAAATAAATATAATTATCAGCAAAAAGAAGACTCAATAATGCATATCACATAACTAAAAAAATAAAAGAAAACAAATAAAAAAAATTAAATACATGGGAGTTTTTCTGACAGAGGATGGAAATGCGACATGTAGATCCAAATGCCAAGGACCCATTTCGGAAGCTAACCAGACTACTGAGAGAGAGAAAATTCCATTGGGAAGAAACAAAACCATGCCGGATTACTCTGTGATATCTGTCATTCGGTATGGAGTTGAATGTTGAACGATCTCATCAAGGAAGCAGGAGAGGCTTGAGGCAGCAGAATGTCGTTTTTCACAAGGATGCAGAAGGTGATATGGACTGAGCACGTGAGCAATGATGAGCTATTAGAGAGGATAGAAACGAGAAGAAAGCTCGTGATTAACATTAGAAAGATATCAATGAGATTCATGACTCACGTAATGATGAAAGAGGCCCGAAAGAATTTAATACTCACATAAAGGATAAAACAAAGAGACAAAGAAAGGTAGAGAAATATAAACTTGATAGGCCTGAGCACATGAATGGCGGAGCGTTGTTTGGGAGAAATACAAAGAGATACATATTGAGAGCTACAAGAGACAATTCCACGTGGACGTTCATGATTGCTTACGTTATGAAGAGACACGGCACTTAAGGAAGAATGTTAATTTCCCTTTCAAACGATATAAGCCGACCGGAAACATTTTGATTGGTCGTTTGATCACTGAGGGCGTCAGAGAAAAGAATATCTGTGCCGCCATAATTTTTAAAGATTTCTCGAATGCATTTGATTCAGTATATTACGGAAATATTGAGACAATCGTCCTGACCCGTGTTATCAACACCATTCTATAACAATAATTGTCAAAACTGTGCTGCATAAAATAGTTGGTTAAAATCCCAGACAGAGACATTAGCTGTTTCGACATCAAGGCTGGGGTTCTTGATGGAGACACATTTGCAGTTTTTATGTTTGTTGTCAACTTTAACTTAGTATTGAGAATTTCCCTCAACGAACATTATCAACTAGGACATTCTTTATCATGAAAACTTTGAAATCTATATTCTGCCAAAACTGTGGAGATATATTGCATGCAAATGACGTAGCTATCACTAGAGATAGAATTACCACATCTATAAAGGCTGCCAACAATATTAGACTATAAGCCAATGCCTCTAAAAATAAATTCATACGTTTCTGTTAGCAAAGCTCAATATAAACTGTCTCTGCTGAATGAATAAAATCTGTCGAATTTTTTTAAATACCTTGGAGATTAAACAAAATCTACTAAAAACGATGTGAACATTTTTATAGCAAAAGCTTTCGCCGCATTTAATAAAAGATAAGTATCTAAAAATTTGATCCATCAGCAAAACGCAAATAGAATTTCCTTAGAGTCCCTCTACAAGCGGTATTAATGTATCGTACCGAAACATGGACATCAAATAAAATCAAGAATCTTAGTTTAATATAATCTATACACGGTTTATGAGAGTATACTTAACATAGGTTAGCAGCAACATACAATTAAATCACATCTCTATTGGGTCATAACTTATAATTCTTTCAATATTGCGCAAACATTGAATATTTGTTTATATTTCTGAGATGAGTAGTATTTACATTATGCAGACCGTCGCCCTCATCTTTTGTACGATGTTTCAACCGTGTTACGCTCCGGCCTTCCTCATGTGCTAGGAATTTCTAACCGAACCCTTTATTACAATCACTTGGTATATCGTCCTCATTCCTTGCGTAAAGAGCACGGCCGAGAAGGTTCCACTGGATATAGACGTTGATTAGTTTCTGTCACGTAAGAGTTAAATATCAAGCTACAGCAGTGGTGAACATGTAACTTGCAGGGTCAGAGGGAAATAACTCATGACTTCCAATCGCGGCAAGAATTCAAGTGGAATTCGAACTCGGCACTCCAATTTGTCGTCCCGAGTTGATATGCACTGCACCACAACACACCTCACCACATGTATTTTGTACCTGTTCTAAAGTTTTATAGATTATATAAGAAAACTCAACCCATAATTTAAATGGTTATAATTAGTTCATTTAATCATCTTACTTAATTGAAATGAATTGTAATTTAATAAATACTTTAAATGATGTGTTGAGTTTTCGTTTATAGATATTATATTGCTCTGGATAACACCCACTGTGCTCTCTATACAGATCTAACATTTAATATTTTTTATTAAGTACACCCTTTTGGAGTAACCTTGCCATTCATGCATTTGACATCACACACACACATAAATATATAAATATATATATAAATATATATATTTATATAAATGAAAACCACTACTTCCGCTCATAAACAGAGATTTAATTATCATTATTATTATTATTATTATTATTATTATTATTATTATTAAACCTATTTAAATGAGCCTATTGTAAATGCAGCAATCAATTATATAATCAAAAGCCGATTATTTGCAATGCAATGCATATGATTTAAATTGTCTGCGCAATTAATTTAGCGTATTTGTTATTTCTTTATATGAATTTAAAAGATAATCAAAATCGCCCATTTTGAAAATCTACCTAGTCGTGTCACTGAAAAACAGGCGAAAGTATACTTGACGGATATATATCTGTTATCATATTATATACGAAGCATTATCGATTTAAAGTCTTAGATATTTCAAAGCTAATTGAGAAAATTTGACTTCTGAAAACTCAAGTGAAATAAGAATGTATTTCCGCCGGAGAACTAAAGTACGAAAGTTTATTTTAGACAAAAAATAACAATGGGCAAATAAGATTTAAATACATTTTAAGAAAATGAATGGGATCTGTCATATTGCCTAAGAGTCAATAGACATTATGGACAGCCTCTTTTATTATATTTTCCTCGGCATTTTCTTTGTGCGTATTCCTTTTGTGCTACAGCGAAACTAATATATATATATATATATATATATATATATATATATATATATATATATATCTGTGTGTGCGGGCATGTATGAGGATAATGATGAAAGTTAGAGGCGACAGACAGAAACTAATAAAGAAAAGTGGCTGACTACTTTACAAATGAATAATAGGCAAAAATTTCGAGAATCATCCAATTTGTAAACAAAGTATCCATTATACTGAGCATGTAAAAATCTAGGTATACCAAAGTTCGTTAAGAATATATATATATATATATGTGTGTGTGTGTGTGTGCGCGCTCGCGTGTGTATGCATATGTATCTCTATTCATATTAACATAAATACACACAAAATATAGGTGTGTAATAGAAAAAGAAATAATTTAATCTACAGACGATTGCACTATATATATATATATATATATATATATAAGTAAATATACATATACACAGAACAGTCACATAAGTATTGTGTTTGGAGTTAATAAAAGAATAATCAATTTAAAATAGCAGATTTGTAAAGTATATATTAATAAAATACATATTGTTAGACGAAGGATAATATATTTATATACACACACGTATATATATATATATATATATATATATATATATATAGAGAGAGAGAGAGAGAGAGAGAGAGAAACGTAGGATTATATCTGCATATATTAATACAAATGTATCCATACACGTAGTATTATATTTACTCACACACACAAACAGGTCCGCAAATATATATATATATATATATATATCCGTAAGTGATTGGATATTACGAATGTGCTTTCAGAAATTTTGTACTGCTGATTCGAGCTCTGACGATGAAGAAGTTAGAGGATTATCATGCAGTTTCAACAACAAAAAAGTGCAAGCACTTCTGCCAATCCCACATCAAATTATCAGAGAAACGTCTCATATGTTTGATTTCAGCACTGCAACAGTATCTCGACATTTCCAGAGTATTGGTAAGGTAAAACTCTTGATAATTATTTACATCATGATCTTAGTGCGTTTTCTTCGTAATATCAATAACCAAATTCATGATCTAATAATTACTTGTGATGAAAAGTTGATATTTTATGATAAACTTCAACGATCATATCATTGGCTTAATCGTAATGAGTGCATCGAGCATTTCTCAAAGTCTAACTTGCATCAGCAAAAGTATATTGAGAGTCACTGCTGTTCTGCAATTGGTGTTATTCATTACAACTTTATAGAAGCCATCAGAGAATTAATGCAGAGCTTTACTGCTATCATCTTGCAGAAATCCATGCACATCCGCAAAAGAAAAAGACTTGCATGTGTGAATCACTGTCGTCAACATTTGCTCTACGATAACGCCTGAAATATTCTGCAACATTTGCAAAAGTTCCCAGACTTCGGATAAAGAAGTTTACTACATGCACAATATTCTACTGATCGTTCATCCACTGATTATAATTTTTAATCAATTAGCACCTATTTATATAGAAATGCTTTTAGGTCTAGAATGAATTTTCATTAAATTTGTTGCATCACAGCCAATAACATTTTATCTATAGAAGAGGCGCTGAGATACCCAAGTCATATGTTGAGTAATTTCAACATTTCTACAGGTAATCTTTATATAATAATCTTATGTTTCTGAAATCGACCATTAATTTTGTAACAACCTAATATATCGTAGTCAATATTAGTCGAGAAAAATGTTTTAATGATTAAACCAGCAACGAGGTCACTTGTGTCACTTAACCGTCCTTATGTATGGAAATGAGATTGGTAAATTTAAACGTTTCCTCATAAGAGAACATTCAGTATTCATTGATGTAGCAGCTATTACTACTAGACTCTTGAATTTATTACATTTTTCTATTTAGTAATTTTTAGAGGAGAACAGTTTTCTCGTGTTCAGTAGCTTTTATCGCTCTTTCTAGTGTTGATTACCATTTTCATCCTAACAATTTCTTTGAAATAGTGTGGAATATGAATATCTTGATATTGTCATCATGTTATCGTATTAAACGCGACACCGTTTTAGAAGTTGATGCTGCTGAAAGTCCTGACAGGATGTGGATTTTGTTATCTAGTGATTCTGTAGCGCCAGATCATAAAATTTGAAGATGGATGGTTTTCACTAAGATTCAAATGATTACGTCTATTTCGTAATCTATGTGATTAACGTGTTAAAGTATTCGAAATACAAAGCTTACCTGTTGGCCAGATTGCCTCTTTTATGGTGTTTTCTGACTGTTTATAAATTGACATTGTCTGCTATTATATATAAATACAAAACGGTAAGAATGTAACATAGGATCTCAAGAATTCTTAAGTGTAGCGATGGCTACCACACGTAGGTTAGCGACGGCTAAAACCACCTGCGGGGAGACACTGATCTTACGTGCAACAAGTGATCTTGCGACGCCATTTCTTCTACCGCCTGTTTCAATCCAAAATCCCACTTTTAATAAAATGAATAACCAAAAAGTAATGTTGTTTCAGTTCTTGATACCAATTTATGTAGTTGCACAGGTACCCATAGATGACATAAAACACAACAAACGACGTACATGGTATTCTGTAGAACAACAAAATTAATTTTCTAGTGTAATTTTTTTTTTAATCATATCACCTCGAGCAAGGCGGTAACGCCACTGATGTGCAGGGGGCTACGTAAGAGTGAAAAGATTGGGAAAGAGAAAACCGGAAACCACATCCTAAACAGGGAACAAGGATGAGCCTCTTCACATGTTCAATAGACGAGGGTGGAGTGTGAACCGGGCGATAGTTTAGTCTACCTACTCCAATTGAAAAAAAAAAGAAAAAAAGAAAAGCGTGAAATGGTTGGAAGAGAGAAATCCGGAAACCACATCCTAAATAGGGAACAAGGGATGAGCCTCTTCACCTGTTCAATAGACGAAGGTGTGTATTATGTTATGCACGGTCACACACTATACTAACACTCACGTAAAAGGAAGACGATGCGTATCATCGCAATTTATAATATAAAAACTGTTAATAATTTATCCATAGTAATCATATTCTACAATATCTGTAGAAAACTATAACTAAACACTGCATTCTATTCATTCGCCAGTCATATATAAAAATTAAAGGAAAATATTTCATTACTCAAAGAGTCAACTATGCAGATGACACCACCATTCACTCCGTCAGAATAATAAATCTGCGAAGGCTAACAAAGTAAATCTGGCTGCTGCGATTGAGAAAGATCTCAATTTTGTGATGGACTGGTTTCTAAATTTTAATCTTTCCAAAGCGAAACATTTCTGCTTTTAGAATCATAAACAAATTTTACTACCTCTTATCAAAATCTATAACGGTGGTCTCCTATAGATCAGCACATTGCGCTTCTTTGGCCTCAATTCTCAACTGACCTGAAGTGGAAGTATTTCTATGTAACATGTCTCTTCAGGGCGTAGGCGATCATGGCCTTCCACGTCTTCCTAACCCTGGTAGCTCCTAACACGCTTTCTCCCGTTATCTCAACCAAACGCTGCTCTGCCATCTACTTGCTGAAGTCCTTCAATTATGTTATCCGCTGTTTTACTCTGCTTCTCTTTCCTCTATCTGACTTGTGAGTATCAGATTCTTCAAGCCTTTCCTCGTCATCACACGTCAAAAGGACTTCAGCTATCTCTTCCTGATGCTCAGTATTAATTTCTATTTCGTCTCTATTCTTTATAAAACTTCATCATTGCTGACATGCTCGATCCATGATGTTTGAATCATCCTTCTATAAAAACACATTTCATTTGCTTCAAGTTTTTCCTTCATCTTTGATGTTAATTTTCCAGCATTCACTTCCATATTAAAGGACGGATATCACATAGCAATCCATTATTCTGTTGCTTGTTTCTAGCGAAGTTTTCCTGTCTCTTAATAATCCCGCTCATCTAATGGAATGCGTCCTTGGCAATTCCAATTAGCCTTCAGGTTTCTCTGTCGCACTTCCCCTCTTCCGTTAGAACACTTCCTAAGTATTTAAATTTTTGCACTTGATTGATTTTAGTATCCCAAACCGTAAATGGCATTTTCGGTTCCTCTGTTTGTTAATGACAATGCATTCGTTCTTGTAATTTACTATACCGAAACTACTGCTAAGAAGTTTGAATCAATGTTTCAGGCCTGAAAGTTTTTTTTTCGTTAAGAACCCATCTTGCAAACTTATAAATTTATCCTAAATCTCAGCATTGAATTTTATGGCTATGTCTGATCAGGTGCTCTTGCTATTCATCTCGAGATTCTCAACTAAATTCAAAATAATATCTACAATGTAATCGATCCTGACTTTGGAGACCGCTTTCAGTTACTATCTCATTGTGGTGATATGACTCACCTCTTTCCTTTCTCCGAACAAATTAATAGCAACTGCTCTGACAAGCATTTTTGTCTCGATCATGAATTTATGTGTGCTACTAGATTGGCATCAAGTTTCCACCAGATTACCGTTGAAAGAGTGAATTGTAATCGCCTTTAACTGTTTCTTTTCTTGTACATCCTGCCTTTATATTTACTAGCTTCTCTGATACCAACAATCTCCAAATGTTTAAATATAACGTCAATTGCCACTTTTTATCTCCTTGTATCCCATCCATCTTATCCTCTTTTTTCAACATCATCTGTATCTTGCGTTATTATTTTTTTTGTCTTTCTCACTGTAAGCGTTTCCGATGATTGGCGCCATCAACATGCTTGGATTGAAATGATTTTTAAAAAATTACACTGACCAACGAAATTACCAGGTTTAAGTACTATTGTTAACTTGTGGCCTGAGTCTGTGGAAGAGAAGTTTGCTCTATTGATTGTCCATCTAAGAACATTAAACGAAATAAACATTTATATATCACGTATAGAACATACAGGATTAAGAAATTAATATTTTTACAATATATTTAAAAGCAAAAGATTGGTGAGTGGGCTTTGACGATTTAACTCATCTGTTTAGATTAATACCAGTAAAATAAACCTGTTTGGTTAAAGATTGTAAATATATGGAATCAATAAAATAACATGCTTACCATATAAGAATAAGCAATTATTAAAGATATAAGAACATTCTGTTGTGTTTTCCCTTGTTATTGCAGTTATGTATTAAGAATAATGATTTATAAACATAAATGGAAGTAGGAAATAAAAAAGAAGTCTATTTTTTTTATTTCTGTCTCGTATTCTGCATCGAATAATTTTTACAAAATGCGAAATCTGATAAAATATGATTATCTACTGAAAATAACGGTTAAAGTGATAAAATACTTACACGCACATATATTTATGCATATTTGAATGTATATTTGGCTAGTAATATTTCTTTCAAACGTCTTTCTTCATATATCAACGACAAGGAAAAATGTATTATTTTTTCTTTCAAACAGTCAACACTAACAAAATAAATCCTCTTTGGAACAATCGACGGCATGATGAATTTTTATACTCTCCCGCATCACCCACTAACGGGAAATATAAGAACGATGGAAAAACTAATAATAAAATCCTCTTTGTATTTTATATAATAGGACGCACACAAAGTCACACACACACACATATATATATATATATATATATATATATATATACCTACTGTCAGAATAGATGAACTCAAATGGAATAACTACATTGAATCCATAGCTGCATCGACTGCTAATAATTTTTGGTCATTGCGTCGTACCAAAAGTTTTTCTCGCCACACTTTCGCTGTAGAAATAGGTAAATATTATCACGTGATTTCTTCTAACAATTTATTTTCTCACACCTCCTGTTTGTAACCCCCCCTCCATTTGCTTGCTTCTTTGATAGATTCTTCTTCATGTGCTCTGTCCTTCAAAACGTGAGCAATCATATATTTCCACTTGGATCTGTCTCTTTTCATTCTCAATATATATTTTTTTTGGTATCTTCCGCAGACCCCGCTTTTCCATCAATTTAATCAAGTCTATCAAGTAGATCTTACGCTGACTATACCTGTCTCCCTTTTATCTATTCGTCCTGTGAGATTAAATTCCACAGGCCCTTCTACCGCCTTACGTTTCCCAGGAACCTCATCTCTTCCTGATGTTACGTATGATTTTCTTTGTTTGCGTCCTATGTAACACCTCATCTTTGATCACATGCTCAGTCCATGGTATATTCTACATCCTTCTGTAAAACCACGTTTCTGCTGCCTCAATCATCTTCTTCATCGTTCATGAGATCGTACAGCATTCGCTGCCTCACAGAAAAAAACAGATATCACGTAACAATCCAGCACCCTTTATTTTGTCCTAAATTGAGATTTCCTGTCTCTGAGTATTCTCGTTAGTGTTTGAAATGCGTCTTTGATTATAGCAATGCCTTTTTGCATCACAACATAGCACTTTCCATCCTTTGCCAGAACACTTCCTATTTTAATTTTTTTTACTTGTTTTATTTAATTTCTCTAACTTGTATTTGGCTTTTTGGTTCCTATTTTATGCTGATGACAATAAAATCAGTGTTCTTGAAATTTTTCTTATTCCTTTCTTCTTGCGTTTTCTTGTTAAATTCTGTAATAGGTCCTGCTTTCTCCTTTCCGTATTTACTAGCAGCATCTTGTCATCCGTTGTTTAGATGGTGACCGCCATTGATGTATCCTGGCAACTATTTTGTTTCTCTCAGAATTGTTTCACTGCATAAGTTGAATAGATCCCGTTAGAAAATAAACCCTTCTCTTACGTCCAATTCTATCTTTGTATACCAGCTGAATTCACTTCCTTTCCGTACACAAGCGGTTTCTGCCAATATAGATTCTTGATTATACTAAGGTCTTTTTCGAAAATGTACACGTTGCCGAGCATCTCTAATAAGTCTTAATGAGATAGACTACGGAAAGGCGTTTGACAAACTATTAAGCACAGATAGAAGTACTTCTACATTTGTATTGTTCCTTCAGATATCATTCTCACTATTGATATCGCATTTCATGTCCTGGTAGGGTTAGGATTAGATCTGAATGATGAGTTTTGTTATGTGGCTCATTACACTTCGGTGGAGTTCACGTTCCTTTGCACCTTATTTCTTGTGTAGTGTTATGAAAATCGATTTTCATAGTTACTCTGGTATATTGCCGCTGCTGTAGACTTCCTATATTATTTCTGTGAGACTGTCTATGCCAAATAACGGAGGTCATCAACATCATTATTGCAATCCCGTCGGTTCCTGTTACAGTGTTTCTGTTCAATTTGGCCATTGCTGATTTCACTACGGCTTTTAATATTTCTGATCCATCCGTATATTTTGTATATCGTTGGTTGCTCTCTCTCTTGTCGTGGAAGAGATCATAAATATACTCATCTAATATCTGAAGTATTATTTATTTTTTTGAGAGTGAATGTACTGTCCTTTACTTTTATACATCCTGTGCAGGGCTTTTGTTCTGTTAGTTCCATTTTTATGCCTATCATCATTATTTGTTGGGCTCAGTCTCTCTAATTCAGCACATTTATCGTTGAACCATTGTAATTTAGCCTGTCTTTCTTAGCTCCTTATTTCCATGTGTAGTTTCTTGTAGTCCGTTCCACAACTTAGTAGAGTTTTCTTACAATCACGAAAAGTTGAAATGCAACGTCAATAGCCACTTTTTATCTATTTGATTCCTATTCATCTTTTATCAGAAATCTCTAATACATTTTTATTTTCTCACTGTATCGCCTCAATGCGTACCACTAGCATTTCTGCCTTGTATTAGGTGAAATTAATATAAAAAAATATTTATAATGCTAATGTCTACATGGGCATCAATTTTCTCTGGAACATTGAATGAACTTTGAAGTTTTTCTAATATTTTTCTCTTTGTTTAGAGATAAAAATATCAAAATTGTCTAAAGTAATACCTAATTGTTTCCCAAACTGAAACCGTTAGTTTGGACATAGTTTTTACTATTAGAATCATAAAATGGCGTATTCTTGCTAGATGTGAGGAGTATTCTCCGAAGAGTTGCATGTTGGCTTTTTGGAGGAGGGATATAAATAAAATTATAGTGAGTGTACAAACACCAGTCAATCCCTCCTCCGAAAATTCAAGCAGCATCTCTTCGGAAACCTCTCATTTTTATAATTAAGATAGACTTCCAAGTTGATTTTGAAACCCTATAGGATGATAAATGGAATCATAACGTCGCCATCAGTGTTGGTCTCACCAAACATCTACATAATTACCATTAGACTCATTCAACCTTACCCAAACCTGGACTTTCTTCAAACTGACATTTGTTTACACGTGAATGTTCATATTAAAGCCACTTGTGCAAATTACTAGCTGTACAATAAGATGTTTCAGGCAGAGACAATTTCGTCATGGTACTCTTTTACTCACACACGGATTCAACTTGACCATATTTGATAGGGTAAATACAAAAAGCAGCCAACAAACAAACAATGCATATGTGTGATACGAAAAATATAAAATGACAATTAGTTAACAATTTTATCCGCTATAATGTGCTGTCGACATATTCAGAAACAACGTACACGCATGAGCCAAATGAAAATTATAAAATGGCGATAATCTTTCTATCGAAATCCTATATGTACGTGTGTGTGTATTTGTGCGTTCGTTGAGATTAATAAATTGCAAACATTGTGTCTGCTTATTTTAAATAAAATCCGTTGAAACTCATGGATAATCTTTTCCGTATTATAATTTAAATATGTGAGAAATGAGGTGTAACGTTGACAAATGCTATTATCATTTATTTCTGAATGTACCCAAGTATTTTCAATCTCTTTCCAAAATCATCTTCAAGGATGTAGATTTTGCGGTTATTTTTGTTGCCATAACTCACACCCCTGAAAATGATCTCAGACAGAAATTGAAAGTACTTAGGTACATTGAAAAATTAATGATAATAATATCTGTCAACGCTATAGCTCATTTCTGACATTTTCGATTATAATACGCGAAAGATTATCCGTGAGTATCAACGAATTTTATTAAAATAAGCAGACACAATGTTTGTCATTTATTTAATCTGACATGTTTAAAAGAAAATGTGCCGCCTAAATACATACATACACACACACACACACACACACACACACACATATATATATATATATATATATGTATGTGTGTGTATCAACATACATACACACGTACAAATTTAAGTTTATTTCATTTCTGCATTTTATTTCTCTCTAGTAATTCTTTATGATTCATGAGATTATTTTCTGCCTGACATTTGTCCACTTATTATCTAATTTTGGACAGCATATCCGACGGCTTTCCTCTTTTTGGAAAAAGCAGACGGCTTCTAAATGGCTGTTATGATTTTTCTTCTTTTTTTTTTTGCTTTTTTATTTCTTTGCTTCTTGCTTTTTTGTTGTTTCTTATTTTTTTTAGTTTCCAACAAATTACAGCAGTTATACACATTGGTTCAAAACTGTCGTGTTTCCACATTTCTGATGTCTTACAAAGCAGCCAAATCAGTAGCGTACCCAATTTGTCATGATCGGTTAAAGAATCCTTTGTCTGTTTCTAACTCTGATTCGACGCACCACTTGTATACCTACGCACATACACCCATCAGTGGTATAACATTTTATTGATGTTCGTTGAAAAATTACTCTATGGAATCTCAGTCTGTAACTTGATGACTTTGTTTAAGCTGCCAGCTTAAAATCACCGCGGCAAAATTATAACCAATTCTTGTAGACTTATTCTGGCTTAGTCGGTCCATGACCGAGTGGTTAGCCATTAGCATCCCAAGTATTTGAATCCGGTTCAAAATTCATCATGGCTGATTAGGAGAGTAATATCAGCCTGAGGAGACGATTTAAACGTGTACAAAAAATTAGAATGGTTTAAAAATAAGTAACTCGTATATTACTTAAACCATTTGGAAGTCGTTTATTTGTGTTTTAACTGGTAATTATACATATCAAGCGCACTGACCACGTCCAATTAATGTTGACTTCAGATTGACACTATGTCACAGAAATTCTCAGCTTATTACAATTGCTGTACAAGCTACAATGTTAATAAATAAAGCCACGTGTCTGATTAGGTGTCTACAACAGGAATTTGCTACCTATTCCGTTAATTAACTAGTCGCTGAATGATTTCTCGAAATTTTATCTCACGCACGTTCGCAGAGGTACACACACACACACACATCATATATATATATATTGGTAACTATTGCCGTTACCAAGCGGAGTTTTATGTCAACACAAAATAAAATCGTCGGTGATGATGGATTTTATAATATTTCAGTTTAAACAACCTCTCTGAAGATGGCTCATGTGAGCCGAAAGCTTAGAAGAAAACCAATAAATAATTATCCAAATGTTGGAGAATTTTTGTTTTTGTTTTCAACTGAAATTAAAGCAAAAATACGACGTTTAGAACGGCTCATGATTAAGCATAATAGACATTCATTGTCTCTTATATTTAATAGCATATGTTTAGAAAATTACTTGCTGCCTCGATATACTAAATATATATATATATATGACTTATTTGGATTCAATCTAGTCATATCAATTTTTATTCTTTTTCGTGACGTTGTATTTTTTAACCTAAAAGCCTATGGTTTTAGAGTTTCGATACTTTATGCATATAAAACAATCTTTGAAAATGTCTCACCTGTGTAGAGGTTTAGTGATTTATTTCGTTTGCTTTAGTATCGAAACCTATGAAAATTGAGAAGTAATTTTATCCGAAAATAGCAAAGAAAACATTAAATGTAAGTAAGAGAAAAAGACTTTCCATTCTTTCTTCAGCTTGTTTATAATTTTCATAAATGAAATTCAATGTTTCATATTGTGGTTGTTTTATTCACAATATGGTATGATTCTGAAGTCCTGAATTGATACACGTTGATTATAATTTTCCAATGCAATGATTATAGTTCCCATGTATGAAATTCAATCTCTTTCATATTGTGATTGCTTTATTTATGTATTGGTATGATTTTGTGGGCGTGAATTGATTCATATCTATCATAATTATCCAATGCACTGTTTATAGTTTGCATGTATGAAATTCAATTTATGACATATTGTGGTAGTTTTATTTACATATAGGTATGATTTTAAAGGCGTGAATTGATGTATACTTTTGCAGTTTTTAACGTGTTTGCTGTTTTCACTAATTTCACTTTCCTCTCTTCTTCTTCTTATCATTGTTATTCAGAAGTCGCATTGGGATAGAAAATTATATCTTGCAAAAGCTTCGCAAAATATTTCACATCCTGAGAATGACGATAAAATAAAACCAGCAGAAAACAGCTGATATGGTGTTTTTGAGGAGTGTGGAACTACGTCTTAATCGCGTTGTTTCCAGGTGCACCCGGTCAGTGGTGGTAGCATTTGTTACCCAGGTATTGGGAAATAAGTAACCCGGCCAAAAATCAAAAGAAATTACTAGCACTTCATTTCTGTTAAAACATAATATCACTAGCAATAACGTTTTTGTAAAAGAAATTACTAATTCATTATAAAAATTTAAATTTCGGAAGGGAATTACTCATAGAGAGTCTACATATCGCTGAAGAAAAAATATTAAGTCGCATAAAAAACCATTAAAATAAAATAAAAAAACTATTATGACAATGAATGCTGAACAATCTTCTGAAAGAAGAAGAGGACAACTGAAGCAACAGTAATGTGTTTCTACAGAAAGATACTGATACTACAATAAACCAGACCTATGAGTAACATTGAAGTTTTAGAGAAATAAGAAATAAACAGGACACACATTCAATATATGGAAAAGACAACTGTAGTTCCTAGGGCTCATGAGAAGAAAAGAGTTGTTCGAAAAAAAGACATATTGAAGGTCAATGGAAACGGTAGATGATAATGTATAACCTACACAGTGATGGCTGGCTGAAAATTTTATGAGATCCAACAGATTATTAGGAAGTAAAAATGACAAGAAAAGAAATTATAAACAAAACTGATAAACATTAATTAAAAAAGCACTAATTAAATATACTTAAAAGATATAAAACGACAAGAGGTTGCAGAGAACCATCATCTCCAACGTTCTTAAGAGACATGGCATATAGAAAAAATAGATATTTTTGTTACTCCTGCGTTGTTTCCAATTGTTTTTCTTAAACTTATAAATTTACATTTATTCACCCACCTCATTCTCTATTTTTGGAGTTCTTCTTATTCTATGCACCTTCTAGACGTTGGCGACCAGAGCTCTTCAAAATTTCTTAACTTTGTATCTCTTTTAGGTGATCTTAATTTTTGTTATTCTTTATAAATGTTTGCTAGATTCTTTATAAATTATTTTCTAATTCAGCTGTTCTTACTGCATCGGGTCTGACTATTCTCCTTTCTATTCAATATTTTCTCAATATTTTCCTACTTTTAAACTGTATGTAGTAATAATTTACACCATACAATTATATATAGTATTAAAATTGCTATTAAATTCCTCCGCTTAATTTCTTCAGTTCATATATGAAATTGAATTCATGGGTGTAGAGCATCTCAATTTGGCGATTGTTAGTTCTAAATTCTATTAATGAACTTGTGAAAATGTTAACTTTAAAAAGAAACAAGCGACAAAATAGTTGAATAAATTCATTGAATATAAATAGCTCATTTCTTAGTCACAAACACAAGCTGTCAGAAAATCAATTCCACGCAAATATTACTAATGTTTTTAATTCATTAGTGATATTTCCATATATTAGCATTTAAAATACTTGTTGAGTTTGGGACGAGAATTAATGCTAATCAAATGTAAATAATCGCTGGAAAATAACAAACATGATAAAAATCTTTGAAAAGCGAAATCCTACCAATCGACACATACCCGCAGAGGTTGTGTTCGTCTCAAATATAAATTAATGACCAGTTTAAATATTATTCTTTTTGCTATGATTAACTGAAAGCAATCTTCCGACTCATATTTGTATTCAGGATTGATAACTAAAAACAACATGCTTATAAATATACTGCATACTTATCTTCAAGTATAATCAGTTGAGGGTACCCCGGCGTGGTGTGAGCAAACTCGTCTAGCTAGATTTATTATAACTGAGTTGTGAGTTCGATCCTCATTGGATACCCCCAATTTTCGGCCGCGTATTACGTTAAAGCTACGCTTAGACAATAACATCCCTCCAGATTTGGATGTTGGCCGCAGGGCTAATAACCCTGTCCCATAAAAACAGTTTGTTACAGAAACAGCAAAAACGCTACCCTACATACCAAAAGTTTAGTATTATAATCAGTTGATTACCCTTTTAATTGTAAGAAAAGTTAATACAACACACTCAGCATACTGTTCCGAAGAAAAAAAAAACAAATTGTAGACAAATCAAAAAAGAATAAACGTATCACACAAGGAAACTGAATACATAATCATCAGTAAAATCAGAAGCCTAAAACGCCATCATTTTATGTAGAAAGTAAGTTTCAATACCTACACGTATGGTTAAAAGTGGATCGCCACGCAACAAATATATAATTGAATTATGCTACTAGGTTCTCTTGATTATAAATATTAATATATAATTCACTCAGACAGAAGTCTGATAGTGGTTCGATGTTCCGTGTATTCTGTATTTAGTGTTATGCTTTCATAAAGAATCATTGTGTATTACTCAAATCTTTCGTAAGTACGCTGACTTTTCGCAAAGCAAGCGAATTATTATAAGTTGCAAATAGCGAGTTATCAAATGTTCTCTTCAAAATATCGTTTCTAAAACTAACCTTATAGAAATGGCGACAAAAATAACGTTCATGCATGACATTATAACATATCTAGCAGCCGGGGATACTAAAATCAACCAGGTACATTAATTTTTCTTTTATAATCATTTTATCCAAGCCAAGGCAATACTGTCAGTGGTGCGCAATGGCTTTTAGAGAGTAAAGAGAAATCAGAGAAAAAACCATATGGTGTATGACGGAAAAAAGGCAAGAGAAAGGTGGGAGTTTAGGCAATAGACGATATCAATTGACGCTGCGCTTAAGCTTTTTGTAGATCATAGCTCTCAGGAAAGCAAGCACGAGGAATGTATTTCCTCAGGAGGCAAAAGTGAGAAAAGAAACTAAAAGAGAAAGAATGGTAGATTTGTAAATTTGTAAGATAAATTCTGTCGTGAAAACTTAAAGGTTCGGCACAGCAACACTAATTTTTTAGCGGTATATATATATATTGATTCAAGGTATTGATTTTCGTTGAGATCGCCTGAGAGAATGAAGCCAAGTAGGTGCAGTGTATTGATTTCAAGGTGACTAGTGCGATACATAATGAGGAAAGGTAGGAAATTTTTCTATGATGGTTAAAAGAAAGACAGTTTCGTTTTGGAAGCCTTAAAATTTACGAGCCCATTCTCAACGATTGGAGCTCATTTAGAAGAGCAGAAGCTAGGTTTATTTGTCACCTTTGACATGTTTCTTACTGAGACGGGAGTAAATGGTATTGTCGTCTGCATAGATGCCTACTTGAAAACTGATTATATCAGGAAGATCATAGATGAATATCAGGAATCGTAGGATTTGATATGGAGGCTTAAGAGAAACCCGGGTTCATATAAAATGTACTTAATCCATACCGATTCAGAACGACCGTCATTTTACTATTTGACCGGAAAGATTGAATTAAATTGAACAATCGTCAAATTATCTATAGCCCTGTATCTTGCGCAGAAGGCCGTCATGCTAAACCCTGTTAAATAATTTCCAAATATAAAGGGCCTTATCACATCAGCGGCAGACCTAGCAAAGCGGAAGTCATAGTGATTGTCAGAGAATATATTGCTGGATATGAGATGTTGAAACATTTAAACATTGAAAATAGCCTCGATTACTTTGCCAAAAAGCAGTAAGGGTCTGACACAGCTATAGTTAGAGATGGAATGTTCTCAGGTTTTTCTTTTAAACAGAAACTACAGAGGACTTCTAATAAGCAGGTAAGCAAAAAGCAAGGAGGCAAGATTAATAGAGTTTGGAGAAGGCAGAGGAAATTTTAGAGATGAATCTTTTTAAGTACAATGTTTGTAGTTCCATGACATCCACTAATTTTATGCGAGTCAAGCTTATAAATAATGTTAGAGACCAAAGTTCTAGGAAAGAAATTGGAGCGGGTACTGTAGACGGGTCAATTGTAGAGTTGGAAATAATATTGCGAACAAATCATTCATCTTTGCCTACTGTGGATAAAAAGATCTTAAAGTTATTGGTTAGTTGAGATATCAGTAGTTTGCTTTTGTTATGCACACATGTGCAGGTCCGCGATTTGATCTTTGAATCAAACTTGCGGAATGCTGTACGATGCTTCATTTTATTGGCAAATATTTAGAACACGCTTGAATTTATAGCAAGCAGAGACATAAAAACACCTATTATAGTCAGACATATTACTTATGTAAAGCCGGAAGAAACGATTCCTTAGAGAAATGGCGGCCAAACATATGTGTCATACGTGTAATGCATGGCAAGTGAAACAAAGATCTAGCAGCGAGTCGACTATCACGGTTATTGGGAAAACGCTTGAGAAATCCAACTTTTACTTGAGAGATTCCGTGACTGAAATCGGGATGGTCTGGACACTAACTGAATCTGTGACAGTTTTTCAGACACTTTTCATGGTGGACTTTAAAAGTCACTGAAAACAAATATATGAGCGAATGGGTGAGAGAAAATGACTTTCTCTATATTGTCAGAAATGATGTTTAGCATGGAATATTCAGGAGAGGAAATGGTGTGTAGCATAGAATATTCAGACAGCGGTAGATAAATAAATGATACCTGACGGAGTTTAGTTGAGAGAGACGCAGACACATGTGAGAATGTTCCGAAGATTCTAGAGAAATCACCTAGCTAGAGAAAGATATTCGCTGGCATAAACGTCAAAACAATATATATATATGGACACTGGATTCCTTCCTAAAAAGAAGAACATATCCAGGGATAGAGAAATCAGAGAATAGATTTGAAGTGATAAGGTTAATTTCACAGAGAGCTAGAATATCTGGGACCCTTTGGTGGAGGAAGAATCTTATGCTGCAAAGGTCAATGCGAATGCCACGGATATTTCATTAAATAATGTTCAGGGATTTTTGTGTTTTACTTTTGGCTAGTTTAGCTTTGTAAATTTGATTGTGATTTTTCATTTTTTGGGTTATTTTTAGAATGAAGTGGCATAAAGTGGCGGTAGCAGACGGTCGTCAGCTGCAATATGTGTAGGAAGGGAATGGACGCAGGTTTGCTAGCGAAGACGATTGCAAGGACATTAATTCATGCGCACCATGGCGCTACAAGAACCCTGATATTAATCAACTGTTGATCATGGCAACCGCTCAAGATGCTACGTAAGACTTAAGACTTCTAACTACCAGTAGGATGTATTAACCAGAGTACTGCCAACTCAGTATCCTCAGTATAAAAATATGTTTCCATCATCTGGACACATCACAGACATCTTACGAAGCACTACGCTGAAAGCCTGATGAGAGGAAAGATACTGAGAACTTCTTCTTAAAAATGGAACTAGGGATGTGACTGTTCAAAAGAAGTGGGGAGTATGAACTGAGCGATAGCAGTCTCTGTCTGGCCCAATTAAAAAATAAAATAAAAATTGAATTAAATAAATAAATGAATTTATTAAAGTATAAGATATGATATTAAAGAAAACAAACTTACTAAGTTAAACTTAGTTAAAGTCAGGAACTCACTTACTGGTTTCGTAAGATGGAGAAGATGCTTACAAAGCAAAATAATATATATATCTATATAAGAAAACAGCTCTGTATTGGTTACCAGTAAAGCAAAAATGATCCATTCAGTCAGTCCATTTTCACTTTGAAATATTCTTAGAGAGAACGAAAAGTGTTAAACTGAGATCTGAAGAAGTATTGGCATAGACCATATTGCATTTCAAAATCTCAGTAATGTAATGAGAGAGAGGAAAATTTCCTTGGATTCTAAGAGAATACTGGGTTATGATGCAATTTATGCCTTTCAGTGTAGCAGCGAATATTAGACAATGTCATCAAAGAGGAAGAAAAACTTGAACCAACCAAAATGTGTTTCTACAGAAGAATGCTGTGAATACCATTGACAGAACGAAAAGAAAACTTATACTTAATATCTGGAGAAACAGCTGAATTCTCTGAGATATGTAATGAGGAAGGAGAGCTTGAATAATCAGATACTTACAAGAGAGACAGACTGAAAGAAAGGAGAAAGCAACGCATGACATAATTGATGGGTTTGAACAAGAGGACGACGGAGCAGGGTTTTAGATGAATAACAAGAGATAGGCTGAGCTACAAGAGATATGGAGATATGAAAGTCCATCTTCGTCTACATCCTAGAAGGACACAGTACATAGAAGTAGAAGAAATTGCAAAATAAAAATGAATATATTAAAAGTGTTCTTAATAAAAGTTACTTGTCCCACACATAACAACAACATTTGCCTTTTAAACTGCGTAGACGAATTAGATGTAATCTGAATACTAAAACAATATTAAATACGAATGAAACTACAAATTCCCTCACTATACGGTGTAGGGGATACAAACCAGAATATATTATCAATGAAAATGATCCTGACTTACTGTGCTTCCCAGACCACTTAGTTCTCATCGGGCTTGCCTGATGTGACTTGATTAGTAGAAACCTGGGCATCATGCTAACACATCCTTGATATTGCATAATCGGTTCATTTTTGAGCACATTTAAGAACCGTCTTCTGGTCCGACTAGTCACTATTTGGCCAGTCTCTCTCTCTCTCTCTATATATATATATATATATAGAGAGAGAGAGAGAGAGAGTAAACAATGTTTTCCAATGCATCTACCGTAGTAAAATAATTATCAATCACTATGGAAGTGGAAACTGTACTAGGGTGTGTTTCTCTGTGTGTTTGCTTAACTATCTCTGAAGAACATTTTCTTTAGAATTATATCAACAATAATCTGAGATTGTTGTGTTTTTAGTCTAATGTTGTAGGTCAATTGGAGCAGTGACAAAAAATGCATTAAAACATAGATAGGTACAAATAGATTGACAGATAGATATATACATAGCAATATGCTAAGTTATATATACATATATATATATATATATATATATATATAAATAGTGTAGTAAGGCAGCAGATAATTTTCTTAACATGCATTGTTAACTATAAGAGAATATAAGAGACAATGAATGTATATTATGTTACGATAATTAGTGTTTTTGTTTTCACCAAAAATTAAAGCCAAAAAAATCTTTAGAAGGGCTCATGAGTAAATATAATTGACATACATTTTCCGTCATATTTAACAGCACATGTTTAGAAAAATATATAATTGCATATATTATATATTTATATATAAATATATTATATATATATATTTATACATATATTATATTATATTATATATATATATATTATTTATATATATAAAAAACATACAATTATATATATATATATATATATATATATAGCATATAATTATATAATATATATATAACATAAACATATAATATATATATATATATATATATATATATATATATAGGGAGAGATTATCTACCCGACATTTCTATACGTAAGCTTCTATTTTAGTTTAACTACAGTGAAAAATACATTGCGACAGACATGGACTGAGTGAAATTGACTCATTTTGCGATAATTTATGAAAACGTTAGTAATGATTCGATTTTTTTCTGGGGGAATACTTTTTGTATTGATTGTGGTCATATATATTTGAAAGTCATACACCTATATGAACCTGATAGAAAGTCGTTCTTGATCAGAAAACTTTAAAAATGAAAGTTAACACTGATCATCAAGAAATTTATTATCTAAGATTTTAAATGATTTAGGACAATTTCGATTTGCTGAATCCAAACATATCTCTTCTAACCTATTCCATATATCATTGTTTGAGAATTTCGTTTATATATACAGGAATTTTACTTCATATTACACAAAAAAGTTTTTTTTTCTTAAAATGTTTTATTTAATCCAGTACATCTGCGGTGGAACACTAGTGTTCTTAACAACAATCCTGTCTCAATTTCCATAAAACGTGCTTATCATGCCTATTTTGGCATTATAATTTCTGATTATGATAAAGCTTTTCTGCCACATGATATTTAAAAAATATGCACTGAGTATCTTTTTCTATGGACCAAAACCTGAAGGGTATTCTGAAGTTTGGAATATCACGGCATTGACTGTTAATTCTGCACTATTAATGTGGCTGGAAACAAAAAATGTACCAGAGCAGCCTCAAATATTCTGATCTTCAATGAACATATTGTCCTGTAGCTCAGTGCGAGGATACTCCAGTTTTGTCTTTAGATGAATTCTTGACATTAGTGACGAATAATACTCCAGTGTTCAAGAAAATGAAAAAGAAAATTTCGTTCTTAACGATGATGGTACACATCCTTTTTCTCAAATGCAGTTAAAGGATCTCGTTCGCCATCGCAGCTTATCAAATTCCTCTACCGTAGTGTTGGCATCCAGAGTGAAAGAATGAAACTCCGTCTATGATAGTGCTGTTTTTACTTTTCTCCGCAACAGGCATAAAGAATACCACTATTTCATTTTAAAAGGAAGACTTAGTATACAGTAAAGATATTGCGCAGCTTCTGCAAAAACAGAGAGAAACCAAATTTGGAGACTCTTCATTGACAGCAGAAAGTGATCTCCGAAAGTTTTAGGCTGCACAACCGCAACAAATTTTGCATTTGTACAACTTTCTCAATAGACTACACTGAAAGAGGAGTATAAAGCATTTGCTGAGAAACATTATTATGATCAGCATCAGTGGTTTGTTTGTGTTGACCAGTAGACGGTGATTTTTTTTCGTTGGAACAGTAGTCCTCCCCTCGCCAGGTACTCATGCTTTCTGTTAATATGGGTTTCTAAGATCAGTGATCATTGCACGGAGACGGACTGGTCTGCACAAGAGGAATTGGTGCCCTTCAGAATAAGAAACGTCATCAACAACCCTCTGGTAAACTGAAACAGATTACTTTTCTATGACGGAAGGTACAGATAACACGGACTCGGATAAAAGGTTGAATAGTTTAGTGAATATTACAGTAGTATAAATGTTAACGTGAATTGGAGAGTACTTTCTCTCGCAGGCGTCCTGACTCACTCATTCACTAACTCTGTGGCTACTACTCAGTGATTTTTACTCAGAGTTGGTAGGAATATTATAAAGGTGTGGACGAGTTTATTCTTAGGTAGATCCCCACAATATCCAACTCCCAAGCCTTATACTCTGTAAAAAGGGCTTATTTGCCTGAAATATAATACTTTTCCTTTTTTTGGATTGATTGTTAAAGGCTCGGTGAATTTCCTCCTTCTCGCCGACCTTCATTGTTCGGGCTTTTTTTTGCGGAAGCTGAAGGTCAAAAGTTTTGTAAATGACCTCAATGGGTTCTTCCACTTCATCCTGTGTGATGTTAAAATTCTTTTTATGCCTTTTTAAATATGAATAATGTGTCTTTTGTGGGTATGTCTTGGTCCCTGTATTATATAAACCATCTTGCTGATCCTTCTAGTGATCGTGCCCTCCTCCCAGTACGGCATATTCTTTTAGAAACATTTAAAGGTTTTCTGACCTGGTAGAAATCGTTTTTTGGTAATTTGTTGGTCTTAGGTACTTTTGACTGTTTGGGAATTAATTTCTCAAACACAGATATCACCTTTCTGGCAATAATGGTTTCTGCAGGTGAGCCAGTTGATGATGTATTCGAGTTCGGCGTTATGCGATAGACTTGTAAAAACCGCTGTAATGCTATGTCGGTAGGAGTTCCTTGAGCTTTTTCAAATGCTCTTTTAAGTGTGTCCACGAAACTCCCTGCTTGAGTATTTGTTCTAGGATGGTATTGTGGCGTAGTATGTGCTTCACTTGGAAGATATCGCTATGATTCTTAAATTCCGCTGACATAAACTGTGTACCATTGTCGCTGACAACACAGTCCACTACTCCAAATCTCGCAAACATTTCATGTAGGAAAGTGATTGTTACAGCCGTTGTCGGTCTCATTTATCTTAAGGCCTCCGACCAATTTGAATAACTATAAACAACGATTAAGTAATAATAATCATCAATTAGCCCAGCAAAGTCAATATGTATACGTGACCAATGTTGGTCAGTTTTTGGCCAGGGTTTGAAAGTGGTAGGTAGTGCTTTGCCGGCCGAGGCGCATTCTCCGCATGTTAATATTTTCCAATATGTCCTTGTCCATCGCAGGCCAGTAGACATAACTCTGCATGAGACTCTTCATACGGTTTCTATCGGGGTGTCCCCCGTGGAAGTCTCTTAATATTCGCTTCTGTAATTTTTTGGAATTACTACTGTTTCTCTGTATAATATGAGTGTCACAGTGAGTAGACGTCCGACACGGTATTATCATTTCTTGCGATTTTACGTTTTATCTCGCAAATAAAATAACCATTTAGAGTTGCAGGTAGATCCCGCATGGTATTCGCTATTATTGATTTTATTTCACAGTCTGAATGAAGAGCTGCCATAACTGAGTCTTCAAGTGGTTGAATTTGATTAGCAATTAGTCTGAATAGATCATCTGCATGTCCAATTTTATTAGTTGGTAAGTACCCTAATTTAAAATTAGAGTTGAGAAAGATGGTACCCCATCTCAAATGTCTATTTGCCATATAAACCGGTAATTCATTTTTTTAGCCAAATGTCGTTAATAACGGTTTATGATCGGTGTGTAAATTGAAAAAACTTCCATGCAGATATCTGTGAAATTTTGTTACTGCGGGTAGCAACGTTCTTGACGCGTGTGCTATGGATTTCATTGGACCGTCTGACATACACGCTCCGATATCGTTCGAGATAGCATCACACAATTATCTTATTACGCCTTGAAGTGAGTCAGAAATAGTTCTGATGTTAATACAGTTTTTATTTTTAAAAAAAGCCTACTGGCACTCAGTTGTCCAGTTCAAAGAAAGTGTAATTCGTGCATGTTATTTTATGAATACTAGGTAATAGTTGGCAAGTCCAAAAAAACATTGGATCTCGTTGACACTTTTTGGAGAAGGCATTATTTTGATAGCTATTGCCCACTGTGGGTCTGACTGCATTCCATTCTTGTCAATGATATGCCCGAGATACATTTCGATCATTTTATCTTGAACCCGAAATTCTGAATTCTCTCAAAAACCTTGTGGATATTTTTGCGATGTTTCTCGGTAGATGTGCTTGCTATTACAATGCCATCCAGGTAGGCACACGCGAAGTCAAGAGCGTCCAACAAGGCATCTATGACCTGTTGAAATATTGCAGGTGCAACTTTGACCCCGAATGCCAATCTATCAAACATATATAAACCTCTGTATGTTGATACGTAGAAGTTTTCCGCACTCCCACTTAACATTGTTTTAAGATATGCATCGCTTAAGTTCAATTTGGAGAACATTTCCCCACCATTCAGTTTATTAAATACCTCCTCCGGTGTGGGCAATGGTACTATTTTAAAGACGTATTTAAGCCTTTTGAGAAATCCGCATAGACGAGAATTTGTTTGGACTTTTTTCTTAAATATACCGTGGGGGCAGCCCATTCGATAAACACACTTTGGACAGCGGCATTTTCTAGTCGGTCTAATTCTTTGTTTATTTTTTCTACTGACAAAAATGGGACGTTTCTTTTTCTTTTGAAAACGGGTGGAACGTTTCTTTCAGTTCGAATCTGGGTTTCATATAGTGTTACAGGTAAAGTTAGCTCACATTCAAACCTGATTTTGTCTCCTGTTACTACACGAGGTATTTTGTTTGCCTTTTTCACCAAGTTTGAAGATTAATAATGGAGAGGTCCGAGGCAGAATCTAGTTGTAGCGTAATTGTTTAGTTCATCTTGTTAACTACGACGTATTTTCGTAGATTCCTATCTATTTTTTTCATTTGATCTAGTTTGTCTGTTTCTGTTGTTCCTTTTATTTCTATATTGCGCCTCTTTGTGGATACTTCTGACACAATTATTACATATCCTGTTTTGGTAACAGCAGTTTGCCGCCCAATGTTGTCCACAACAACACCCGCATGGGCCTGTGGGTAATTTTTATTTCTGATAGGTTCGTCTATTTTACCTTGTGAATGGGCATACTCTTCGCTTTCTCTACCATTTCCAGGGGAGTAATGTTTTTGGCTAAGACTTAATTCTCGTAACATATTATATGCCTGAGACTTCGATGTTTTTGGAATCGCTTTTAACACTGATTACTCGCTGGATATCTTCAGCCAGTTTTTGCAGTGTGAAACCTAGTTTGCTTTCTAGATTTGATAGCACTTTCCGTCTTATCTCCGAGTTTTTTGCGGAGACTAAACCTTTGGAAAATAGTAATCATTTGAAATAATTGGCTGACAATTCTGCCAATCGAAAATCATCACAGTGCTTATTTACAATGGACTCAAATGTAAGATGATCTTTGTCATCCCGTTTTGACAAGTTAAAACACTTCCATCTTTTGTGGAATAGTATTGTAATAGGGCTAAATAACTCAGACAGAAGTTTTATTGCTTCATCGAACCCTAATTCACTTGTTTTCTTCGGAAGAAAGTAATCGACGAACTTACTATGTTCCGCTGCCCTCAACTTTCTCAAAAGTAGGCAAACTTTTTTAGCGTTCGACCAATTCTCAGAGTCTACAGAAAAATGATCTTCAAGTCTTCTATAGAAAGCTTCAAATGTTTTATTTTCGTCAAGAAGATAATTGCTTATCTCTATAGAATTCCAAATTGTGTTGTGAAAAAATGCAGTGTTGTTTTCGCTAAATTCTTTTTTACATAATGTTTTTAGAAGTAATTCTTATTGTTGTTTTTGGAATTCAAGGAAAAGCTGTTGTTGCTTTCTATGTTGTTGTTGTTGTTCTTTTTACTGTAGGAGCAATTTTTCTTCCAACATTTGTTGCTGCTGTAGTATACGTTCCTCAGTCTTCTGTTGATGATCACGTTATGCTTTCATCCCCTGAACAATGAGTGCTTTAATGTCCTCCATAATGTTTTCAAATACGTGTGATCAGAGAAAAAAATGGAATTTAGACAATTTTTTCTTCCGTAGATGGGGAGAGGAGAGAAAATGAAATGTAATTCCTTTGATAGATGTTTCACAGGTCTGGCTGGTGATAACTAATACAGTCTTGGTGCTTCTATTTTACTTCTACGAAAAAAAGAAAACTGCATAAACAACCACGCTGCAAATCAGAAAATATATTTATTACCTTTTTTTTCTGTGTGATCGAGGAAAGCAAAGAACAATGTAATGCTTTTGATTATAGCAACAAAAGAAGAAATAAATCTTACAGTTTTCACTAGTAAGTATTTTCGAGTTGGTTTTAAAAAATGGAATGAGTTATTTTTTCTATGCTTTTCCCTTGTTTCAATTGAATTTTTGTTGAACCTTTTAGGTAGAGGTTTCTTTTTGTTGTTCGAATATTCTTCGTCGCCATAAAAATATAACTTGGATATAAGGTGGAATAGTATATTCTCGGAAAACGTAGTACAAATTTAAACGTGGACTAGAGTGTACTTTCTCTCGCAGGCGTCCTGACGCAATAATTCACTAACACTGTGGTAGTACTTTGTGATGTTTATTCAGAGTTGGTAGCCATATTATAAAGGGGTGGACGAGTCCGTTTGTAGGTAGGTCCCCACAATATTTTCCCACTACTGCACATCAAGCCCGGCTTAATTAAACAATTCAAAACGTTTTGGTTAAGGATGGTGGCTGTTGCACTTACTTGTGTCAGACTTTTCCAGGATTGATTATGGATGAGTTGAAAACTGGCAGATTTAATGGCTCTTAAAACTTTCAGCTCATCAGATATCCAGAGTTTGGAAACTCAATGTATGAAGGGCAAATCGAAGCGTGAAAGTATTTGTTCTTGCTGTGAAGAAATCTATTGGCCAAACAAGGCCATGAACCATGCAGACCTTGTCACCAATACGGAGACTGCTTTTAGAAACCTCGGGTGCAACATGCTCATAAAAACACATTACTTATTCTCACATATGGATCGGTTTTCTGGAAATCTGAGATTAATGAGCGACAAGCAGGGGGAGAGATTCCATCACGACATGGAGGAGATGGAGATCAGATATCATGGACCCAGGATACTGTCATAAATGCTGATTTTTGTTGGTCTCTGAAAAGAGACATCGCTGTCGGTGAGGATTAGACGGGTTAAAATAAAAGGAAATTCATGACCTGAATTTTAATCAGTGATGACGAAAGGCTCATTTTCATATTTATACACTTATTACTCAATTTACAGAAATCGAATTTTGTAAAATATTAGTACATTGTCTTAGAAAATGATTTTTTCTTAATCTATTTCTGACAAGAAATATTTACAAACACTAACCGATAATGTCACAAAAATCAGTCGATTTATAAAAACATCAGCATAGCATAAAGGTCACAACCGATGAGATAAACAGATGTTAATTTCATATTCAGCTGTACAGAATTGTCGTAAAACAGTTGAAAGAACATGGAAATTTACCAAAAAAATTAACCTGGTGTAATTTAACACAAGATTCGCTATTTCTGAATTTAATGACAATTGAAAAAATAACAGGGGTTAAAGAAAATATTCTGCCTTTAATTCTTGGCGAGCATGTTGTGTCTTCTAATATGATTTTGAAGGATCCGATAAATCGTGGATGCATCGAGAGCCATCACTCTGTTGTATTACTGAAAATCACTTGAATATGAAGAAGTATATGTAATATTGAAGTGACTTTTTTATCATTTATTCTCCAGTGAATGGATTCTGTTACACTTGGTGTGCATTATCAGACACGAATTTTGTGAGGCCTTATTACTAAAACTAGGAAGAATAACGAAGAATTTAATTAAATGTGAATGAATCTCGTGTCATTGTGTCGACATATTACAGGCAAGTAATAAATTTCACAAATCAGATGGAGTCAGATATGAAAATGTAATTCATAAGATTGAATATAATATGTTCGTTCAGACGAAGTTTGAAAGTATATATGCCTGCAAAGGAAATTATATTTATGATATATTCATCAATTAATTCTATCATTGAAACCAAAAATATAACTAAAATGAGAAAGATACCTTAAAATAAGGAATGTTAATTTTGTCATATAGCAAGTGTCATAGTTCCATTATATTATAAACTGAAACGTAAAAGTCTATCTATGCACACGAGCACTCGAATATAATATGAAACGAAATTGGCATTAATATAGGATAGCAAACTTGCACAGGGAGATGTCAAAAATTTAATACAATGCAGCTGTCCAATACTCTTCTTCTTGTTTTGATAGCATTTAAAATAGACTATACATATTTTTTCGGTGATTCATTATTGTCACACTTTTCTACCAACGGAAACTTGAAGCTTCTTGTTATCTGTCCCGTATAACAAAAACAAAATCAGTTCTTGCCCTTTCATACGCTCATAAAATACCACGCAATGCTCATCTACCTCGGGTTACTCTTGAAACCTAATCCGCTGATTAAAAAGTATGGCTCATTTTGGTAATGGGCCTTTTAAATATTATGTCTTTCGTTCCCAAATCAGTCGTACTGTTTCCTTATCTTATCTATAAGTCTACTATATTCCACTGATTTATTTCAATTTGAAAGCACGTGGTTTTACATATCGGACACATTTGCATATGTTCATTGTGTTTTTGACTGGGAGCTTCTGGCTAGATATTGCACAATTTGTCAACATTTATTTCATTCTTCCCTACTTCTCAATAGTAATACAAATTTCTATAATATCTGACAATCTAAACACAAAACCAACAATTTTGATTCTTAGATACTAGCTATTTTCAAATTTTGTTAAGTTGGAAAATACATTTGCTTCTCAATAGAATATGTGACACTAGATGTCAATTAATGAAATGCATACATAATGAAATGCATACATATTTTAAAAGTAAGATTTCAACGAGTCATTTTATACGATCTCTGTTTGGATAGTGGATTTGAAATGTGCGAGAATAAAATGAAGTAGAACTTGATGCAACCTCGTCATTTGAATAGGTAACTTTGATCTGGAAATCGAGAAATTTTAAGCCAATTTTTCCAGCGTTTCATGAACAATTGGAAAACTTTAAAAAATATACCAAGTTCCCATAACATGGGATATCTCGTCATTATTACATACCTCATATGAAAATAGAAGGAATTATTTAATGGAAAGACTAATAAAACGCTGTAATTCTCAGCTCAAACAGGAATGCGGCACATGTTTGAACGAGTGATAAAAAAAATGCGTTTTGTTGCAGTGGATATCGGCTCTGAACGAGAAATCGGCGATCCAAGTTCGAATTGGAATAGTTGATATTCGTTGCATTCACTTACGCGCAAATACCCTTGGGAAAGGTATTAATCCGCATCTTCTTTCCAGGTATGGGTTAAATAACAGGACAGATTGGGTTTTTAAGTTTAGTCCGCAACCAGTCTACCGCAGAAAGAAATGGCAACTAACTACGGGAAAATCTTCTACCAAGTCAGTTATGTCTCGAGAGGGACATGATCGCCCAAGCGTATATCCCGTTTTGCACAATTGACTGGCTGATCCACAAATATTTTCATTGAATTAATAAGTCAGATTTCAGTACGTTTTTTCACTATGTCTAAATACAAACTATTCTTTATTAGTTACGTCGCAATTGCGGTCTGCAAATCTGTTATCTATCTATGTATATAAGAGATTTACGTTTCAAAAACCAATGATAATCGCTCGTAATACGCAGGAACAAATATTTGCAGATATCACCCTAAGAACATATTTCTTCAACTCAGAAATACTTCTGAGAACTACAATAACAAGATTGCCAACTATAAACCCGTCAAAAACAAATTATATCACCCAGCATTTATTGAATCCATTCTTGAAGGATCTAACGTATTCACAAATAAAGGCGGGAAGTACAGCAAATATAATGTCACACACACACACACACACACACACACACACACACAAACGCTTTTAAATATATAACGTTTAGAATAACACAAGTTTTACTTATGATTGGTTACCAAGTCGAATGTAGGTGAAACATGATTAACCAATGAAGATCAAACGACACTAAAGTAAAATTAATTTTTTTACTAACGTTTTGTATTCATATCTCATTCTCTGATCAGCCTTTTATAAAGTCAAACTTGTTAGATTTGTAATCATTTTCTATTTTAATCTTCCTATTCTGTTGGAAGTAGAACCATATTTAGCATGAATCTGATCCCATCTCAGGTATGTATAAATAAGCAGGGGAACTACTCAAAATGAGTTAAATAAAAAACAAAATATCTAACACTTCTTCAAAAATTGCTTAGTATACATTAGAATACTAAACTGATCAAATGTTTCGAGAATCTGAGGAAGATTTGTGTTAATAAGGCACTATTCCAATTTGCTTGATCATCCAAACAGGTCGCCGGGTTTGAACATCTTCTGTTCCCAGATACTCAAAAGACGTAGAAGATAACTCAGGTGTCGCTACCAATGATGATGGACAGGCGATCTGGACTATCACTTACGTGCATTGGATGGTGGTGTAAAATAGTTTTACCCTAGCAGTGAGACATTTACATAATTGACCTCTCGTCTTGTTGCATAGCTGCATTAGGCCACCTTCTTTATGCAGCTCTCACATTATTTTCGGGCAGAAATTTGGTTGAGCTTGGTTAGTGTGTTCTAATACACACGTCGTATTTACTTGATCCTTCAAAACTAAGTTTATTTATTTTCATCTGTAGCCTTTAGCAGTGACTGTTCTTTTGTTTTTTTGTTTTTTGCTAACTCATCTAATCCTATTTCACACAAACATTAACATAAGGTCGTTAGGTATGCTATGCGTCTCTCGACTTCAATATAAGCGATTTTTCATTATTAAGTAGCTTAAATATATCAATTTATTTACTATAAGACCCCATGGTTTGTTCTCTGAAACTACATTATTCATCTTCACTCCGGGGTATTCTCAGAAACCTTCTGTAGAACGATATATCTGCTACCTCAAGTCTGTTTTTCATCTGTGAAGAGATTATCTAACACTGACACTTATGCTAAAGGACCAATATTACATGACATTTCATTATTTACTTTGTTTCCACCGAGATTGTTGTTTTTTATTCATAATTTGCTAAGATTTTGAAAAGAATCTTCTGCTTTTCCAATTGACCGTCGTGATATTAAGTCTTCTATAAAAACTATTCCAATATTTTTATAGTTTTGTTCTTGCTAGATTTTGGTATTTTTAATTGCTTGTTCTCATATTGATGAGTTCCTTTAGCTAACACCCACATATTCAGTCTTTTTTAAATTGATGGTTATTCTTTTTACTGAATTTTCGTTACCACTTTGTGTTTGAAATGAAGGCAGGTTACTTTTCGAGTCGACTCGAAAATACTGTATTATTATGCATATCATATATTGTTAAAATTGTGACCTTTAGTAAAGAATACTAGTGAATCACATCAGTATAAAGAATCCCAGGAGTATAAAGATTAAAAGTTTAATAAATCTGGAGAGGAGACGCATTCATGTTTTAAGCCAATTTTTAAAAAAGTTTGTATCGTTATTGAATTCGATCCACCTACAGGTGCTTAGTTTCCATAAGAATTAATGGATTGTTTTAATATCCTTCCTAAATAAAATAAAAATGTACACTATTTAGAATTTGAAAAAGAAAACAAATGTTTACATAACAAGACAATAATTGCCATATTCAACATGCTAATCCGTTAAGAGGAAATTTTATATAATTTTTTCTAACGACACTGGCTCCCGTAAAAAATAGTTCTGTATGAAGAAATATTGGCGCATTTCTATACATATATTCGTATTCATGTGTTCATATGTGAGAGTTCGTATTTTTTACATATATGGTTTTATGAATGTCTATATATGTATATATATTTTTTTAATTGTTTAATTACTCAGTTTGAGATTATAATAAGTTTAGACTAGTGCATATTTGTATTAAAAAGTGTTCAATACAATTATATTGTAGAACACTTTCAATATGTATGAGTGTGTGTTCGCATATATCTTTGTTCCTTTGTAAACACATATATATTTGTATATTTAAAGGAAGCGATAGATAAATTGTAGTCTGAATTACGCAAAAAAGAAAATAAAACTGACATTCATATTAATATATCATTGACATATCATGTTTACCAAAATAACAAGAAAATTTGTAGAAATACTAAGGAGTACCTATATTCAATAATATTGACATTTGCTTATACCAGTACCTCCATATGATCTCTGAATTCCCTGTAAATCTTCTGGGCGATCTCCCTGAATAGGTGCGTAAATGGTACCATAGACTTACAATCAGTTAATTTTCTGTGTTATAAAGAATTATGTTGGTATCTCGGACAAATACATTCTTTTCATACCAGTCTGGGGAGTTAGGTAGCCAGGTTTAAGGGATGAGGTGAACGCAGAAATTTTCTCACAGCCATGATTGTGCTCTTCGGCTTGTGTGACATGGATCACAGTCCTGTTGTCAGACGTACGGCCATTCAGGTGGCAAATCCTTTACCCAGGGCAGCACTACATCATCAAGGTAAGATTTAAACATCAGTTTTGTGTCTATAGCTTTCTGGGAACTATCATCACTAGGGATCCCTCGAAACATCAGGATGCTGACTGGATATCTCATCCATCGTTTTTGAATCCTTTGCACGGTCATTAGATTTTAGCCCAAATACTCTAAAAATGTTAGTATTGGAGATTCCATTGTGAATGACATGCAGTGCAGCAGGTTTTCAAATAAACGGTATCTTACGTAATCATACTATTATTCTGACATACCACCTTAAGTTACTGTACAGTCCAAAAAATGAAAAAAAAAAAGAAAAACAACGGACTTAGGCAAATTTTATTAAAAATATAGCGATTTATTTACAATTCGCTTAGTGTGCATGTTTATATATACATTTAAATAAAAGAGTGATCACATTTTACTATAAAACGACATTTAGAAGAATCACAATGTATAAAATTTGCTGGGAGCCTTTCTACCGACCGTTTTTCAGAACAAAAATTGTCTGTAATATAAGACTAAGAAAATTTTTTTCTTAGCGTCCAAAGTTAAAATATAAGGATAAGTGAGTGGGAGAAAAAATTATTCACCACTAGACAGTGGCTTTGCCGAAGTTGGCCAATTTATGTTTTAATTCTCGTTGCATGCACAGGGCAGGTCTCTGCTCGTTAATAAAATCAGACTCAAGTATCTCCAGTTGGAGTCTGTTCCGCGCCCTGTGCAATACAGAGAAAAATCAGGAGAATCACTTGCAGCATTATTTAATAAATTTGCGAAGGCATGAATCTGCAAACATCGAAATGTCGCCGGCTCATTTCTATGCACCTAGACAGGGACATGAGGGGCTATTCTAACTTTCAACCTTTCGATGGTTTTTCCCCACATAGTCGACCTCGCATCAACACTTATATTGATAAAAACTAAACTGCTTTAATGAGCAGGTAAAATTTCGTTACAGCAAGAAGGAAAAGACCTTCTCATTATAAAAGTGCTCCGAATCATAACGGCATTGAGACGTCCCTTAATGTTGGTAGAAATTTTATCAGCGTGTATGTTACTAGCGGGACCAATCCACGGTAGTCTGACGTATAATGAATATTTAGATGGCCCATAGATCATATTGTCATTGAATTTCTTGTTCAATTTTAGAAATAATACCACATCCGGCATAGCCATTCATCAGAAATAGTTAAGTTTCTTTAGCTCAGCAACGAGTTTACACCCAGAATATAATATCAAGACCCGGTTAGTAAGACAACTAATAAGATTAATTTTCCTGGTCTTGGTAGCAAAAGATTCCCAAGTAAAGGCCAAAGAAACTGGGTTTAGGATAAACAATAGTAAGAAAGCTTGAAACTGTACTTTATACTAGAACATCCAGGAAAAGTAACTCTTCTGCCCCCATTGTATACTTTAATGCAGGATGGAGATTATTCAATTGGGAAAAGAAACTTTTCCGACTTACTACTACTGGGAAACGGCGTAAACATATCATCAACGTAGCAGAAGTAACAATAGGGATTTTCACCCTTATCAAAAAGTCATTCCTTATGAAAGCCAACAAAAATGTTGGCTATTAGAAGAGCAGGACTACTCACAGCTTCTCAATATATTTGTCAATACATGGAACCGTGGAAGCTGAAGGAGACAGACCTAACCGCCATCTCCATCAAATTGACTTATTTCTTTCAGGAAATAATAGTCTTTGTGGGGCCACGATACAAAAGATCGTCACAAATGTCAATTGCATCGTAAACTGGGGCAATTGTGAACACACTTGATATATCGACCGTGTGTGTCAGTGATAGGTTTCAATTTTCGCGTATATTCAGAGAACAGAAAGGAGTCAAATACACAATACTCCAAATAGAATACTAACACCGGATCAAGATATTCTAACAACCAATTAGCCAGGCTGTGTTGAGCTGAATCCAGCATAGACAAAATGGGTTTAAGTCGAACCCTTTGTGGAATTTTGGTAACTTATACATTCAAGGAAACTGGCAAGCTACGGGACGAATATTATTTTAAATTTCTTTAGTAAGATATTTTTTTATGAAATTATTACAGTTGAAAATCAAATACCAGTTCTTAAGTTATCGTCATAACTGACGTCTACTAATTTCCGGAATTTATTTACTCTTTAAAATACATAACATATTACTGATATAATCGGAGCAATTTAATGTTACTACTTCAGCACTTTATTCAAGTTGGCTAACATAAATATCTGTTTTAGTTTTTAGCAGCTTAGCTGTTGGAAAGTGGTACCTCTAGTAGGTAAACCCGAGAGAATCAATAGCAAAATTAACAAAACAATATGCTTAGTCTTGTAATCGAGTATTTGGAATAATAAATTGTTCCTCAGAGTTAGGCAGATGTTTTGATAACCGAAAAATATCAGCATTTCTGAGTTGCTGAATACCTCAACCGTCACAATTTTTCTAGGAGGAATACAAAAATCCAAAAACTGCGAACAAAACCACCTTGTAAAAATTAGACAATTCTAACTAGACAAAGTATCTGTAGACCTGTCCATGGCGATATAACGGACCACATTTGGTTCTGTTACCAACAAAGACGTCACTATCCGACAGATAGAAAATCAAATCCTATGCAAAAAGATAAAATGCGCCAAACATTACCTCATACTCCACGATAATAGGCTCTAGAAGAACTAAGTATTTCGGAAAAATAAATAAGGAAAACTCACTCCACACTATAAGTGTTAAGACACTTAAACTTAAAGACTCGTCGGGCAATGTCCCGAGATATAACGTACTGTTCACAACAATACTTCAACAACTTAGCCTTATAGGAAAAAATCTTACTTTGCCCCTCAGTCGGATGGAATTATTCAGGTTTTAAAAAAATTGCAATAAAAAAACGCATGAAAAAACTAAATGGTAGCGTAATCTGCTGATCTGCACAACCAAAAATTCTAAAAGCTGTACATGTTAAAACTTCACTGCCCTTCAAACATGTATTATGAACTTTCTAAATACAATGATTTACTGGTCTAATTTCTGTTTAATTTTACTCTGACCTATAAATACTTTGTATATATAATATATATATTTTATTGTGTCACATCAAGCAAGGCATTCCACTGCGACTATAGCGCAGGGGGTTACATAGAAGGATTGGGTATGGGAAATGTCAGAAGGAGGGTGATAGACGACTTAGGATGTACATAGGGAGAGAGTTGGAGAGAGTGGGTGTGAGTGTGTTAGGAGGTGTCTATTGACCTTACATTTAAACTCTTGGAGGTTGTAGCCGTCGGGGAAGCAATCATGAGATAGGGAATTCCACAGGCGGGAAGTGCGAGGAAAGAAGCTGTTGGAGTAGAAATTGCGGTTACATTTCATCGGTTTCACTGTAAAAGGGTGGGACTTAGTTGCCAATCTAGTATCTCTTGCAAATTCACATCTAGGGGATACCAGTGATTTAAGTTCGTCAGAGCAGAAGCCATGAAAGTATATATAGAAGAGGCACAGGAATGCCACGTCACGCCGGTGAGAGAGATACTGCAGGCCGTCAGCCAAGTCGGTATCAATCACATTACATTACTTCGCTGCATTTTGTCAAGAACACCGAGGAGAATAGAAGGGGCACCCGACCAGATTTGGCAGCAGTACTCAATACACGGGCGGATGGTGGATTTATATAATTGCTATATATATATGTAGGTGATAAAAAAAATATATAAATAAATGACTAAATATAGCGTAAAATAAAGACAAAGAGATAAACTATATAAAAAAAGTAGAAAATATAAAAACGGAATAGAAAAGACTATTTAGAAAAGCAGAAAATAATATATATAAGCTCCTAAGTTATAAACAAACGGGTAAGAGAGGAGGAAATTATAACATATTATATATCCGCGGTGTATACACACGAGGGAGCTCAGTTCATGATGAAGAGTAATGTGAAAATTGTGGAAGTGGTTATTTTTTTGTTTTGTTTTCCCATTTTGACAGCTTACTCAGATAAGTGCATGTGAGTCTACATAAAGGATTATATGCAAAACACACACAAACAATTCTATTTTTTTATTTTAAATTTCGCTTTACTCAGTAGATAAATATTTAAATTTGATACTGTATTCCCTTTGTTTCTGGTAAGACATTTTAAAATGAAACTTTCTAGTTAGTGTATGAAATATATTTGTAGTGGTTGTTTTAATTTTAGCGTGTTTTTATATCGTTTTTGTAGACATGTTGACACTATTTTGGCCGAAAATAATTATTCTATATCCCCCTCTCTATGTGTGTCACTCTCTCAGTTTCTTCTCTCTTACTCACTTTCTTTAACGACGCTAGTCTTCCAGAAAGCAACATAGCGTGTCTCCTTGGTATCTCTGTCACAAAAATCTCAAATGGAACGACTACATTTAATCAATAGGTACTACTAATGATAAGAATGTTGGGTCACTCAGACAGGCCAAGAGGTCTTCTTTTTTCAGAATCTATCTTACCCATTTTTAAACATACAATTTAGCTGTGCATTAAATACTTTTACCATATCTGGTCGGGTGCTTCTACTATTCATCTACTGGTTCTTAAAAGATCTAATAGAAAATCTAAAATGTAATCGATCCCGATATAGCAGTTCAACTTCGAGCGCTTTCTCACCGACGAGATGTGGCTTCACTCTGCCTTTTTTATAAATATTTTCACGGCTTCTTCTCTGACGAACATCTATCTCTGGTATCGCGACCCCGTGGATTGACTCGTGCTAGAAGATTGGTAATTAAGTCTCACCTTTTTACTATCAAAACATGTAAATATAACCACAACTTCTATGCGGTTTATTTTCTTGCACTTCACTCCTGTGAAAATCCCTTTAATGTAATTGTTTCAAGCCTGGCAAAAATCTGCAAAGTTTTAAGTGCAACGTATTGTGGAATCTTCTATCTTCTTGATTCCAAAATTAGTCTTATCCTTTCTTCTAAACCTCCGGTAAAATATTCCCTTTTTTCTTTCCATTTCTCTCACTGTATCCCCCTGCCCCCAGTAGCGGTTCTTCTTTGTTTAAGATGAAACGAGTATAAATATATATATATATATATATATATATATATATATATAATGTCATCCGCAGACAGATCTGTTTCGCTATATCTCAGCTCATCAGTACGGTTAGACGCCGATTGCTTTTTAATTCATGATTGAAACCCGACCAAATTGGCATCAGTCGGCGATTCTACCACTGAGCAATGGGCGCCCGGTAGAAGAAGGCGGAAATTTTAGCACGTATATTATTATTATACATGCCCAATAGCTGAGAGTGTTCTAATTAATTGCTGAATGAACGGTACATATTTGCTAGAGTAACTACTGTTTTTCAAAGTCTACCATTCTTCCCGAGTACTCAATCAGGGTGTGAGTGCGTAAATAGTCATCCGCAGACAGATCTGTAACGTACCTGTAAAAGTTTTCTCTACGACATGAAATGTAAAAAAATTTTCGGAACTTCTACATCCTTGTTTTACCCATTTTTCTTTTGTGAATATTTATTTCTCTTTGCACGTAGGCGGTTAGCTTCCATTAGACTTTCTGGATTTTTCTAATTTCCTTCACCAATATAAATGAAGCTTTCCTAAAAGTATTGAAACTGTGTGCCCCAACTATCATTGTAAAATGTTAGTGAATATATATTTCACTCAATGGAAATGAATAACAGAACTTAGGGCAGTCTAAGGAGCTAGCGGACAAAGTAATAATTTTCTTTTGTAATCAAGCTAAAATACCGAGAAAACTTGCAAGATTACGTTTTGCAGCAATGACAACTGGAAAACTCAGATAAGACGATATAAGTATAGGAAATACACAAGCAAACCTGCATTTGCATTCGATGTGGGTGTATTATTATTGCTGTGCTGTGACGTGTATCCAAATTTGTTTGCTTGTCGTGTCTATAGTTACAGATCTTCCTTTGTAGTACTTTGTGTCTGTCAGTTAACAACATACACATATTCATGTTTCTTTGCTTACAGTCGAAATTAAGTGCCTCTTAGCAATTTTCTTTTGTACCTCATCAGTTGACTTGCCGATCGTAGATCATCACTTAATTGAGGTGTGTGCTTATATCTAGACGAGTTTTCAGCGCTTTTTTTAAAGAACTTCTAATTACGAAACAATTAGTTGAGTTCTTTCGTTCAACTCTTTTCACTTATTTTCGTATATTAAGTTTCCTTATTTTTTTTCTAATTAAAGACACACTAATCATTTTTCTTATCGTTTAGTTGAGTTGCTATTAGTGAGAGCAGAAGAATTGTAATTACGCTGAAGGTAACGAGGGCATTTAAAAATAATCTGCAGGTGAAAAGAAAAAGTAAACCTGAAAGGAATCTTCGTCATTTACACTCACTTAAGTATTTTCTTTGTCGTTATTATTTCGTTGGATATTTCGTTTTGTTTTCTGCTTTTCTATTCCGTTCTTATCTTTTCTACTTTTTTTTTAATATAGTTCATCTCTTTGTCTTTATTTTACGCTATATTTAGTCATTTATTTATATATATTTTTTATCACCTTTATTCGCAAATTTTCCATTAAATCAAATTTTAGTTTCTTCTTTTTTGGGTATATATGGATATGAAGTTGTCGTTTCTTCTCTCACTCGTATCTCGCGAATGAAATGGTTGTCTTCAAATGATATTTCTAGCTTAATATCTATCGGAACTGATAGGTTTTTCATTACCAAAGCTAGCTAGCTATCTATCTAACTAAATGTGTTTTTCTTTGCAAATAAATTAATGTGTAATGTGGCAAGGAAATTACTTTTTTTTTCAAGATTCTTCGTAATTATTAGGCAATTTTGAAGACATGTTAGAATCATTTACATGTGAATATAGAAAACAATACTTTTGTTAATAAAGGGGAAGACATAAAAAATTAAACTTTATGTGAGTGTTTATTTTAACTAATAAGAATGATGTTCGTCTTTTAAATTTGAAAACATAGGCTCTATGTTGATGAATATGGGATTTTTTTCTTTGAATGTTTTCTCTCAAAATTAAAACTAACTTCAATTTGATGTGTTTATTAAGCAAACACATAAAATGTATTTTTTTCAATCCCCACCATAGTTAACACTTTAAATAAGAAATGTATTTTTTCCACATTTAAATGTAAATCATTTTAACCACAATTATTCAACATTGCCTGATTAGGAGAAACATAGATATTTCTGTGTCGCATGTAAGTTAAACTATTTTCGAATTTACAAAATTTTATGATGCCCTATGATAAATATATTATGGAGCATTTTGAAAAAAGTAAATGCCGGAGAACTCGGGATTCTAAACATGTAAGTTCTCTTTTCCTATATATATATATATATATATATATATATATATATATATATACACTCTCACATGTTAAAGTCTGCCTTCTTCTACCGAGCGGCCATTGCTCAGATGTAGAATAGTTGACTAATGTCAATTCGTACGGCTTTCAATCCTGGCTAAAACAATCGGACGTCTAACCGTACTGATGAGATGTGATACAGCAAAACTGATCTATCTGCTGATGAATATATATATATATATATATATATATATATATATATAGTCTTGAGGTGTGATATAACGTTACTTAAGATAAAATTCTCAATATCAGAAACAGATCTCATGTAAAAATGAAAGTTAAATATATCGTTAATCTGGCCTGATGAGGGCGCATACTATGAACAGTATGTCGCCTATGATTATTGACCTTAATGTTCACTAATATATATTAGTAAAAATTCACTAGTCCGTTTGTTACTATCCGATAATCTAGAAAACGGTTGCACGTATTGTTTTGAAATTCACTATAGAGTTTTAATCGAATACGAGCGTGTTTTATATACTTACATTAAAAATATTACAATATTAAAAAAAATGTATATTTGGCAAAGTCGATTAGAGCCGATGAGAGAAGAAGCCAAAACTTTCATTTTCAATATAGATACCTTTACAGAAAAGTGTTATTTCATAGAAAACATAGAAAAATTCCAAATTAAGTTAAACAAGGTTTTTTTTATTTACCATTATTTCGATTTTTAGCGGGCGTAAAGAACCGGAAATAAATTTTCTATTCATTTTTTTCAACGAATTATTATCAATATTCTATTTATTTCGTTGGTTTAGTAAATAACTTTTTTCTTACCTAAGCCATTTGTAATACCTTATTTGTCGGGCCTAAACGACAAATACTCTTTAAAAAGTTTTGTTTTCATTTAAACGAATTATTATCGATAACACGAAACAATCAAAAATCCGAAAAATTTATTAACTTTTTTCCTGGGATTGCTCACTTTGTCATACATGTTCATAGTAAAATCAATTCCCATTTGTTTGCATTGTTTTTGTTAAACATCAATGATCAGCCCCCTTTTATTTTGTTTTTAATTTTTTCAGAAATACTTCTTTTTCAAAATAAGCGGAAAAATGCAATTTTCTCTTTGTATTTCCTATATAGTCAAAAATGAAGGAGGGATTTAAAATTTCGAAATGGTGATTTTGGACAATTTTCTTTTTCAAATTCCTAATCACAGTGCCAAAAGTTGCTTCAGTTCATAACGATAATGCCTCGCATAAAATCAAACTTAGGTCGTCGTACTCGCAAAGCGAAAGAAGTGCAACGAGTAATTACAGATCAAAGTGAGGAAACAGGCATCAGCAAACGAGTAAAGAAGACAACGAACAGTTCAGATACTTGCCGAGAAAGCAGCAGAGCGACTTGAAGCCAAACTTGATGCACTATTGCGAGCACAGCAATCATAGCTTCAGATCTGATTCGTTCTCAACAGAATGAACGCGACAGGCTGAGAGTGGCTGAAAGACGTCGACGAGAAACAGCAGATCAAGGTCAAACATGACTCTCTGCAAACCAGACAATATCTATATTTGCACAGACAATAGAACTAAAAATATTGTGAGATTAAATGTGCGCTTTCTCTTTTCTTTTTTTCCATTTAACGACTCAGAGCTACAGCAACGCGTGGCCGGTTATATAATCATGTAGTTTATTTAATGTTCGTATATGTACATTATATATATATATATATATATATATATATATATATATATATATTTCCAACAGCGAGAAGTGTTAGTGAAGACAGGCTACCAGTGTCTGAAAAAAGCTTCTGTTGGCAGGCGTCACAAATATTGTTCATATATCGCAAGGCATCAACGCCGGAAGAAATTTCCACAGGCGACTTATAACAGATGCGTCGAATAGATGCATTGAATGAAATCATTAATGTAGCCTGCCTAGGTTTGGGAACATTTCGCTATTTTAACATTCGCTATCTTATCTCAAATACAAATAAGTAAAATTATATGGAACTAATTAAGTCAGAAAATCCCTAGTAGTTCATCAAAGGCTTTCATCTCTCAACACTGACAAACTTTCACCAAATCATGCAACCAAGGTGGCGTCAAATATAATCACCTGTTTTCCCTTGGACTTTCATGTACATTTGAGAGTAGATCTCTCTAATTTGTCCAACCAACAGACCTCGTAAACGATTCCCCTAAACAGAGTTCTGCAGAATTCCCTTCAGTTTCCATATCAAAGAATCGCATATTGAATAAACAGGGCGCTACTATTATCTTGCGAAATAAACGGACGGGCAATGGAGGAATAATAATAATAATAATAATAATAATAAATATATATATATAAACATTATATATATATAATAAATATATATATAAATATATATATAAAAATAGGTAAAAAAAGAATTGAAGTGACAGCCCCCCCCAGAATGGAAGAAGTTACATAGTTCTGGGAAAAGACATGGGCTTGCCCTAAAGAACATAACACAAATGTAGATTGGATTGCACAAGAAACAGAACGAATGAAAAATAAACCAGAACAGACATGGGCTGGAATTACAGAAAAAATTCTTTTCGCTATATTATTTAAATACAGTACATAAAAAACTAGCCAAAGAACTTCAAGAAATGGTTGACGATCCCACTAAAATTCCTGTATGGAAGACCAAAGGAATTACATTTCTTCTACACAAGAATGGTGACAAAAACAATCCGAAAAATTACAGACCAATCACATGCCTTCCGACAACATAGAAAACTATTAACATCTATTTTAACAAAACAGACATATTTATTCTTAGAAAGAAATGGCATGATACCGCTTGAACAAAAAGGGTGCAAACGTGGCTGTTATGGATGTCAAGACAAATTGCTTATTAACAAAATGATCCTGGAAAACTTCTACAGTACAAAGAAAAATCTTCGTACTGACTGGATAGATTATCGTAAGGCATTCGATAGTGTGCCACATTCCTGGATTTTTAAAACTTTAAATATATACAAGATATCATCCGTCATCATATATTTCATCAAACAGTACATGTCTATATGGAAAACAACCCTTTAACTCAATCATATAAATGGAACCTACAAGTCTGATGAAATAAACATCAAAAGAGGTATATTTCAAAGTGATTCTTTGTCTCCATTACTATTCTGCATATCATTAATAGCACTAACCAGTCAACTTTATAAGTCAGAATGTGGTTATAAAATAGGCTAAAAGAAATAAGCCATCTATTTTACATGGATGACTTAAAGTTATATGCTATGACTGATAATGAGCTGCAAGGTCTTCTGCAAACTGTAAAATGCTTCAGCGAAGATATTGGAATGAAATTCAATTTGAATAAATGTGCTAAAGCTACAGTTTTACGTGGATCAATACAAGAAACATCCTAAATTAGCTTAGACCCTGCTGTAACAATAAAAGAATTGAAAACATGAAAAAGATTATAAATGCCTAGGTGTAAATGAGAGTGAAAACAAATATGAAAATGAAAGCCAAAGATAAAGGTCTTGAACATTCACAGTAAAGAGTACTATAGAAGGCTACGAATGATATTAAAAACTGAATTGAATTCTCAGAACAGAGTTATGGCCATTAATAGCCTTGCAATCCCAGTTGTCCAATATAGTTTCAACATCATAAACAGGACTCTAAACGACATCAGGCGAATGGATTCTAAAACAAGACAGCTTCTTTCTAAGCATAAGATGCATCATCCAAAGGCTGATGTAGACCGTCTATACATACCCCGTAAAGAATGTGGAAGAGCTTTTATTTAGCTGGAATTGTCATACAAGAAAACAACTATTGGCTTAATAACATACATAGAAACAACAAAGTATTGGATGATACAATTAGTAAGGCAACATGAAGAAAGAAAGAAAAAATATTCAATTATAAAAGAAGGCAATAAATACAAACAGGATTTACAGTTAGTAGATTCTATAGAAAAGCAAAACCGAAGCCACGAACCAAATATTGCGGCAAAAAATATGAAAATGAAAGACAAAGATAAAGGTCTTGAACAGATGAAACAGCGCTGGCAAGACAAACCTCTGCATGGCCAATATCCAGAACGTGCCAATAAATCCAATGTTGTCAAAGTTAATACTCATCGATGGTTACGTGCATCTGGATTAAAGTCTGAAACGGAAGGCTTTATTCTTGCAGCACAAGACCAAAGTCTTTTCACTAGAAACTTTCAGGCAAATATTATGCATAATAATATGGATCCAAAATGCAGGTTTAGTGATAAACACCAAGAAACAATAGACCACCTAATCTCAGGCTGTTCTCTGCTTGCCCCAAATGAATATAAAAATCGCCACGATAGAGTTGGACAATATTTACATTGGACAATATGCAAACATTATGGAAAAAGCTGTAAACAAACACTGGTATGAACATCACCCAGCACCGGTTACAGAAATAGATGTAACCATTCTATGGGATTACACCATCTACACAGACAGAAAAATTGAAGCAAACAGGCCAGGCATTATTGTTAAAAACCAGAAAGAGAAAACTTATCTATTAATTGATATGGCTTGTCCAGCGGTTTGTAACATAACAACAAGGAATTTGAAAAACTGTCAAAATATAAAGACCTGGAAATTGAAATAGAAAAATTGTGGAAATTGAAAACAAGAGTTGTGCCAGTGATAGTAGGTGCACTTGGAACGATAACAAATGGAAAAATACAACACAATGAAAGAATCCCTGGAAACCCCAGCATAAGAGATAAAATAAATTGTCTTATTAAGTACAGCCCACACACTAAGGAAAACTATCTATGTAACGCTAGGGATGATAGGGAAGATAGAAAAAACATGAAATGGGGCCATAACAACACACCACGACCTGCCTTAGGTCTCCCCGCAGACTTGGTTGGTAGTGAGACCAAAGCAGATATCGAAATATGATGAAAGATGACATAATAATAATATCAGCTGTGTATAAAACTCAGTATGGTAGATTAATCTGGACTTGAATATATGCGTCATTTTATAAAGGAAAAAAAAACCTGGTATGAACATCACCCTGACATTGTTAAAGAGATATATTTAACCATTCAATAGATTTTTAAAATACATACAAACATAATCAAAGCTAATCGCCCAATTAGCAGTATAAAAATCACAGCCAATTATGTGCATTATAGTGACACGGTAGACCCTTCGGACAGCAATGTACCTCTGAATTTAAAAAGAAATCAAAATACAAAGACCCTGAAGTGGAAATACCAAAAAGTGGCTAATGGGAACATGAAAAATTTCAATTGTGATTGGAACCATAACAGTGAATGAAATAATTCCGACAGACTAATGGAATTTATTCCTGGTTGCCCACACCATAATGAAATACAAAACATTTTACACAAAAGTACAGCCTGCACGTAAGAAGGTGTCTTATAGGTTTCTTTGATATTTTCTCCTGATCATATTTTTGAAATAATCAAAGTTACTTAGGTCTGTGGTTGGGAACAGAACAAAATGTGTATACAACAGAAATAAAAGAAAATCCTACTACTACTACGACTACTACGTCTAATAATAATAATAATAATAATAATAATGATAAATTTCCTTAAAAGCTGTAATTTTTTAAGAATAAGCATAATATAACAGGGAATTTGCTGACTTAAACATGCAAACAATATCAAATGCACAAAATGAGGTGGAAATTTAAAATATCCAACTAAATTGTTTATAGTGAATGAATGTAAAAATCAAGTAAACGAGTCACTATGAAAAATCGAATAATTTACAGTAAGAAAGACACGATATTTGGTGGGTGTGATGGATCTATAAAGATATTGGCTGTCAGTTGATATTTGCCTAAGACTCACCTGCAACACGTCACATAAATCGATTTAACAATTATATGTCTTGAAAAAGTAGGTCAGCTTAATATTATTGATATTCCGACAACCAGGTCAAAGAATCATGACAAATAATATCAAGCTAGACCATGTCTTATTGATGAATGATTTTGAAATAGAGCTGACAGGACAAAAAACACTAGATAGTGGTTTCTAACATCAAAACAGACAGGCACAGATATGATATGAGAAGCGATTGATGAGTTGTAAAATGGAAGACTCACGACTTTAGTTCACTTAAATTGTTCAACACATTATTTCCATTCAAATCAACACGCCTCAACTCTGTCATGCTTGTCTTCAGCTGAAAGTTAAACCTCACTAAATTTTGTCTAGTAACATTATTTGACGGATATCTATCTGGTCTAAGAGTTTTATTTTAAACAAATTTGCGTTTCGTTAGAATGAAGTGCACCCTGAAACTGAACATGGTTTCTGGTCTGCGCTGCAACGCTACACATCACTCGCCAAATCTGGAAAGTACATAAAATATGAGTGGACATGATGCCATATATATATATATATATATATATATATATATATATATATATATATATATATAATCGTATCACCCCGAGAAGGCGGTAACGCCACTGATGTGCAGGGGGCTACGTAATAGTGAAAAGATTAAAAAAGAGAAAGCCGGAAACCACATCCTTAACAGGGAACAAGGGATGACCCTCTTAACCTGTTCAACAGACGTGGGCGATAGATAGATCTATCTACTCCAATTATTCTGTGTGATTGTGCGGACATAAGTGCGTGTTCATGTGAGAGCTTGCAAACATAGTAATGTGTGCAGCACAGTCAGGCTAATAAAATTAGTGTTTGCCTATATTTAATTATAACTCTCTTAACGCACATGTACACTAGCAAATAGGAGGCTGTTTCTGCATGACCCAATATGCCTACCTATATATCTATCTATATAGAGGGGGTGGACAAAATAATGGAAAAAGCTTATACCATAATAACATAATTTGAAAATTTTATAAACCTTCCAAAAGCTTGTCTATTTTTCATAATTGTAGATTTACTATCACTAGTAATTAATATTTTTGCTATTTTTTACCTATATTATTTGAATAAGTCCATTAAAATAATCAACCAAGTATTCCAAAACGCTTGTCTATTGTTTATACTTGTAGATCTATTAGTAGTAATTAATTATTTTGTTATTTTTTTTAAGATATTATTTAAATAAGTTCATTAAAATCATCAATCATATATTCCAAAAGCTTGTCTGTTTTTTATACTTGTAGATTTACAATTAGTAGTAATTGATACTTTTGCAATTTTTTACAGATATTATTTACATAAGTTCATTAAAATTATCAATTAATTATTTAAAAGAAAATCTTAAGTGATCAGTTTCATCGTGTGTTTCAGGAACTGTTTTTGGAGGGAAATGCATCTTTTAGGACGAGAATGCACCCATTTAAACTGCTCAATTTGTAACTGAATGACTCGAAGAACATTCTAGAGATTATAGTGAACATTTTATCTGGCAATCACAGTCCCCAAATCCCATCAGCATTAAATATTTTTAGTTAATTTTAGAGAACAAGAGAGGAGTCAATACCATCCAACATCATCGTTGAAAGCATTTCAAATTGTTTAACCTTAAAAAAGGATAAAACTTCTCCTGGGAAAATTCAATATTGTATGAAATGATCCTACGTAGAATTTAAGGTGAAATTGCTGCTAAAGGCGGTTCAACTGCATACTGAAGTAAATTTGCGTTAACTTGTAAAGTGTTTACATTAATATGTGTGCTTCCTGTAGCTTGCTAACTGTCCTAACGACGTAGCAGGTTCAATTATCGGGTCCCGCATGTTATTTAATATCAAGCCTGGTCAATATTTATGTAGGTGGCTGCTTTGGAATAACAGGTGTGGAAAAATTGGATGCACAGCGGTGACATGGCTAAAAACACGGAATTAAAAATCCGAGTTTTAAGAATGTTACTCTATTTCTTATCAAGGACAATTTAAAAAGTTTTTTGACGTCACATTTAGTGACTTGAAATTGGGTCTTTCAAACTTAAGAATGCGGTAACTTAAAAAAATATCCAAAAACACACAGGACACTTCTTTAAATTGAATGCAGCAACATTCAACAGTGCTTGGAGGTAAAAGAATATTTAAGAATAAAATAAATATGAACATTTGAAAATTAAACGATAAAAAATGCAACAATTTGAAAAAGATAAATAAAACCAACTGATAAAGCGAACTTGTTTACATTATTTAACCAAATGTTGTATACACACACACACAGAGATTATATATATATATATATATGAGAAAATATAATTTCCCTAATTTTTGGCTTGAAGTTAAAAGAAACTAAGGAAAGTTCAGCGATGTCTAATTCATTAGTGTCGCTAATAGTTTGCAAGACTATCCACAACTCATTTCGTTTGGAAAACGAAAACAAATTTTAGATAAGAAGAAAATAATGGCCACATTTTAAGAGCAATCAAGACTATTTTTAATCTCTCGAGTGAAGGAGTAGAAAACATTCTCTAAAACCATGCTAACATTATTTATATATGTATGTATGTATGTATATACATTGGTGTGTTTCTACACATTTCTTTGTATTATTGTGTTCATAAGTACAAGACCGCCCGGGCATAAATTTATTGTCTTTAAGTTATATATATATATATATATATATATATATATATATATATATATATATATATGTGTGTGTGTGAAAAGGTACATGCTTATTATTAAAGCCGTGAATGTAGTATGAAAATATTATTTTATGAATATGTATGTATATATATATACGCATTTTACACATATACGTGTATTTACAATAAATGCATATATATTAACAGTGTTTTGTACGTTAACAAAATGTTTCAAAAATCGTACCCGCAACTCTTTTTCCCTTTATATATATATATATATATATATATAGATATAGATATAGATTTACAAATACAAATATATGCAAAATGTTCGTAAATATACCTGTTCTATAATATTTGTTCATACATGCAAAACAATTTCTAATTACATACTAGCAGATACACTGGAATAATCTTCCCTAAGTGAAGAGGAACGAGTCTGAAAAAATCCTCTACGCCATTATAAGTTGAGAAATATATTGTAAATTATCAAGTAAGTAGTAGAATAGTGAAAACAAATAACAAAATATGTCTTTTACTGCCGAGCGTAAAATTGTATGTTCTTACATGTTTTTTTCTAAAAGTTCAGGCAAAATTAAGTGTGTTGGTACGACATTATTTTGCAATTATTCGATCCCTATGATCTGAAGCTAAGGACAATTTAGAATTCAACTTATGTCTTACGAATGATTTTTCGTGTTTTCTTTTTTTGTTTATATATACGTCTCTTTGATTTTATTTTCTGTATTTATTTTTCTTTTCTTTGTTTTTTTTTTTTCAAATTCTCTTGTAATCATTTGTCAAATTTGAAAAGAAACAAAGGAATGGAAATTAACATTTGTACGTAAATGTATTTTGTCTAGTTAACGCACTTGTATATACGTGCTTTGCGGCCTGTGATGTGATTTTCAGAATATGCAAGCATTTGAACGAAGTGTTCATTGCAAATTGCCCAACGTCTCGTGAGACATGATATAAATCTCGGAAAATCACATTAGCAGAAAATAACAAATTTCTCAAACTATGATTTTTTTTTCTATGTGACTACATTTTTTACGCCCAAAGTTAACAGAGTTTTTTCTTTACCTTCTTATACATACATACGTAACTATATATATATGTATAAGTGTGTGTGTGTGTTCACACACACACACACATATATATATATATTTTTTTAATTCAGATACTTCAATCCAAGGGAAAAAAGCAGGAAGGTAAATTCCAAAAAACCCGATCCTAATTAATATTAAAAATTTTATTTTAATATTAAAAATGATACAGGAAGTAATAAAATATTACAGAGAAAACCCAGATATTGCAAACCCAGACGATGTCAATTTTTCTTTTTCTTATTTATTTGATTTTATTCTATCTTTTTCTTTTTCGTTTTCTTTTTCTTTTCCTTTATTTTTCTTTTATTTTATTTTTTAATTTCTTTGCAATCTATTTAAAAAGGAAAAGTAGACTAATTTTACTCCAGTTTCTGAAAGGATTTTTCTGTTGCTGAGGTGATGTGTTGTCCCCCGTGGGGATCTTCATATCGAAATGGCCATTCAACATCTTTGAATTAATCCTTTTTTAATATATATATATATATATATATATATATATATATATATATATATATTATTTTTGACGACGGTTTTTCTGTGAAACATATCAACACAGACATTTTAGCATGGTTTAATAATATTAATAAGAATAATACTGACCGTATCCTCGTTATTGAGCACACCTGAGAGCATGATTTGGCGGAATAGTGTGGTGTGCACGAACAAACCAAAAAACCCATGGTTGCAATAGATTTTATGTTAAGGTGTTGGTCAAATATGATTTTTCCGAACGGTGTCACACGTTGTAATAGCCACTCCAGACCGATAAAATCAATAAGGCCCTTTCTTAAAAAAAATAACAACGTTAAGATTCACATTCAGATTTCATCGTCTAAAATAAAAACATAACTTTTCTAAAAATTTTAGAAACTGACAACTAAATAATTATCAATAACAACATGCCTCAATTTCACTGTTTGTAGCCTTTGTAATTAATCGAAGAACGACATCGGATATACATCGACTACATAATTTAGAAGAATCCCAAACCAGTAAAGTGATATGAAATTATTACATGGACCCCTAAACAACACTGAAATATCTATTAATGAAATTCTGGTTGAGAAAATTTTCATCCATAGAAAACTATTTTAAAAGACATATCGTACATTTTTTTTTATATAGATCAATTAAATCAAAACCAAAACCAAATTTGACCCTATACGAATATAGTCTTTTAAAGAACATCTCAAAATGTAACCATAACTGTATTTCATCTTGCACAGCATACCATAGAACTTCTTCTACTTACATGCAATTCAGCTTCATCTTCAAACAAAAATTCGGGAAAACATTAAAAAACAAAAACAAAAACGAAGGTTTTAAATATTGTTAATCAATTGGAATAATGAGCTTGGGTCAGTAATCATTATTGATTTTATCTGCACTTTCTTAGATCACTTAAAAGAAAAATCTCTAAGAATATTAGAAAAAGATTAATAGACATTTTATAAGATTTTCCTGTGCAGTGTCATTGAATAAAAAGTGTATATATAGCGGTCGTCGACACAAGGTGGCATCCTAGGACCGGGTTCTCCATAGTTTCTCTTTTTTCTTTTGTCTCCGTATGAGACGGTGTCGGAGATGTCTGTGAAACCCCATAGTACTCCTGAAGAATATTCAAAGAGAGTTTAAGGAGGCCATTTCTGTAAAGAACGAAAAACGTAAATTCGAGGCTCAAATGGGATTGAGACAAACGAGATCTAGCAAACCTTGTTATATCGATCTGGCAGATGAAATATCTATCAAGGACCGTCTTAATTACGCCAATCCGACTGCCGGTCTCCTCATCCACCGTTTTGGTAGTTGCAGTTGTGTAGATCTTTGCCTATTCCTTCGTTGGTGTCATATGTTTACATGTTTTTTGAAGCATTATCGACGACACTTACATTAAATATGCCAGATTCAAGCTCGATAGCATAACATTTAAAATAATATTCCAAGCCCCTTTCTCGAATGAGATAAATATAAACCGATATTAAATATTTACTCCACAACAAAAATTAAAAAAAAACTAAAAGTGTAATTATTGAAATACTCGATATAAAAAGAACACTCAATAATATTAATTGTGAATAGAGCAACAATGTTTTCAAGTTGCTATAACAGCAAGTTTTTAAGACAAATATAAATAATTTTACGAGCTTTATATGATGGTAATTTTTAAACAAAGACGCATTCATATTCATGCAAAACAAATTCTTAATATATTAATCATTTTGACTCACCCCTGAAGATAACCTCCTGAAGATGAGATTAAAAATACTTGGGAAAATAAAAAAAAAATTAGAAAATATACGTCAGATTTTTTTAATTAATTTAATGATAAAATTAACACAACCTGTGAATTCGAAGGGATGAAAATACAAATAGACATAGCATGTCTAAATTAATCAGCAAACTATGCTCGAATTAAGATATGCTTCCTAATATATACGTTTTACGTTTATACAGTTTTAGTGATTTATCTTGCTTTCCTGCAAATAATAGATATTTTGTTTCACTAAAGGTAAATGTTGTCCGATTGTACATGCTACAGAATTAACCATCGTTAACCAATTCCACAACGATATTTTATAGTTTTGAAATGTTAGAACAATTTGATGCACAATAAGCGCTATAAATGAATATTCCCTATATTGCTTATACAGAAATAGCATTATGGCTTAGGGAGTAGAGACTCCGACTGACATCAAATCGGTCGAGTTTCGATCCCGGCCAGAAGCAAGTGGATATGTCTAGCCACACTGATGAGCTGTGATACAGCGAAACGGGCTTGTATGTGGATGACTAATATATATATATATATAAATTAGAGAAGATTTTCAAAATTCAAAGGTGTCTGATGTACAATTTGACATAGAATCTCTAATAGAGACTCTACGTCAAGTCAGCGATATTGTTTTTCCAAATGGTGAAGGCCCTTGGTTAGAGTGTGGAGGGGTTTTAGGTTAACAACGGTCGCAAAGTGGAAAAGGACAGAGCGGGTAGTCGCGAGGTTACAGGGTGTTAAAATGGTATATATAGGAATGGGAGGAATAGGAGTTCATATTTTATAAAGATAGACAACTAAATGAGTTAAATTACTTTTTAAAGTTAAGATTTTGGGCTGTTTGAAGAGGTGTATTTAGGCGAGAAGGAATGGGTTTCAATATAGATTTTTAAATTTTTTTAAAGTTTATTTGATTTAACCTTTTTGGTAGAAGCGAGTTAAATGCCAATTACTGGAAGATTCAGTTTAAAAATTAGAGAAAAAAATGTGATAACCAAGGAAAAAGGAGTTTAGTAAAAGAATCCATATTTTCTGAAGAAAAGCAATTAAAGGAGCTTGGGATAGGAAGGTAGGGTGGTTAAAATTCTGTTTAAGGTTAACGTTAGGGTAAAATTAAGATTAAAACATAAATTGAATCATTTTAATTTATATTCTAACATCTAGTCAACGGGGATTTATATTCTAAATTTAAGTATTCGAAAAATTTTCCTTGTGGCGGCACTTACTGATGAATTCCCTCCTAAGATTCAGTAGCCGGTGTTGAACTTTTAGCACCTATATATATGTCATCCACAAGCCTGTTTTGCTGTATCACAGCTCATCAGTGTGGCTAGACATCTACTTGCGTTAGACCGGAATCGAAACATGACCGATTTGGTGTTAGTCAGTCTCTACCCCCTACGGAATAGTACAAGCCTGTTTCGCTGTATCACAGCTCATCAGGCCATATATATATATATATATATATATATATATATATATGAAGCAAGTAGATGTTTAGCCACAGTGAAGAGCTGAGATACAGCGAAACAGGTTTGTCCTATTCCTTAGTTGATAGAGACTCCAACTCACACCAAATTGTTCATATTTCGATTCCGGCCTCAAGCAAGTAGTTATCTTGTCACACTGATGAGCTGTGTTAGAGCGAAACAGGCTTGTATGTGGATGATGTATATATATATATATATATATGATTTTCATCTTAATACCTAAAATGTTTATAAAATGTTAGTTTCCTCACTGCGATTCTAGCATTTTTATCTATTATATCTCATTCAACTGTTTTGCTTAATGTAAATAAGCAATGTGTATAGTCAATTATATTATGATTTTCTCTGTATTTCTAGCATTAAAAATGTCAGCATTTAAACTGCATTCATATTTTTCACCATATAGAACACCTTTACTCACAACAGAGGTGACTGATTACAAGAGGTGACTGATTACTTATTATGTGGTAATTAAAATGTTCCAATATCAGCGGCAAAACGGCTATAAAATTAATCGGAATAAATAATTAATAAATAACAAGACGGTTATATTTCTGCCTTATTAGACTAACTAAAAAACATACATTTATATTTTTCCCTAAATATCAGTTAAATAACAGTGTAAAATTGATTGTTGTGCAAATCTAGCAGAAGGAGAATGCGTGAATAATCAACATCTGCAGCGGTATCAGTAGACTATTCCTATATATTTTTAAGTATTCATGTTAAGTCCCAGAGAATAAAAACAGAACAGGTGGAGTGCTTACGTCCTGGAATACAGAGCATTGTATAAAATAAGTAGCTTCTGTCTTATGCACATATAAAATGCAATCGTGATCACTACGCCGTGTTTAAGTAAGCTTGTCTTCCAAGATCAATTAAGTGATTTCGAGCTTTATTGTTTGCATATATTCTTTCGATATTGTGCTAAATTTAAGATATACTACGTAAATCACTATCAAATACCTCTGTATAATACATTAAAACTATATGGTAAAATAATTCATACAGTTACAGCAAAGTGGAAAAGTGTATATGAAAACAAGCACGATAGAGTATAAACATTCATACTACTTGAGATATTCCGATTACATGAGATTGGACATTTATCTTCTTTTATTCACATAATATCTCACAAGATCCAATTACTTGTGGTTATCATTTTTCTCTTCCATTCACACGACCTCCTCAGTTAAGTGATCCACTGATTTCCTCTTTTCTTACTTGTTCTCGACATGCCCTGTTAATGTTTTAAGCTATTCTTTCTCGGCTAGGTTTGCCTAAAATAATTAATAAACTTGAATTGACATATTCCTGGAAAATTATGTTAGATGTGATAGATAATTTACAAAGCATTTTTGAAATCATTCTCATGCTGTTTATATTTTGTTTAGTGAGGGTATATTTTTGATTTGATGTTACAATTCTCATATTTTCAGGTACAATTAAATAAATATTATCCTTATCAAGCGAATGGTATTGTAACAATTTTGTTATTTGTTTGTACTTTATTCTGTTTCCTCTTTCGTTGCTCATATTGAGAAATTTTACTTCACACATAAATAATATTAAAGTAATCAGTCACCTCTGTCGTGAGCAAAGGGTTTCTATATGGCGTAAGATATATGATTGTAAACTAAATGCTGAGAACGTTACTGCTGGCAATACCGAGAAATACATAAGATCCAATAGATTTATGTATACAGTAATGGTCTGACTGTCTGTGCTGTACCATGGAAATAGTCATTCTAGAAAAAAATAAAACATCACAAAGCAAATCTAATGCTTTCAAGCGAGAAGTAAAATCTACTAAAACTGTTTTAAAGATATTATTATAAAAGGCACGATATTTACTTTTAAAAACATTTTCAATTGATTTCACACAATATGCCTGGAGATTTTTCTCTCTTTTTTCTCGACTGATTATCTAAGAAACCGACAAGTTTTTATATAAAATATAGTTTTGTTTTAACAAATAATTTAAATCAAAGCAAGTCATTGAAGACACTGTGTTACAATGTCTGATTGAGTTTGAAACCATAATACAAAAAGAGAAAATTTATTAATGACAAAGGACAAAAAACAACATGAATTAAGAACACAAAAGATAACGATAGACAGTATTTTTAAATTTTTATAGTTGAAAGTTGACCGAAAACAAAAAGCGTGAAGGGAGTCCGACAAGCGATAAACGAGAAACAAACAGCTACATCTAGACATTTTCGAATGTAGTGGTATTAAACCTAGCAGTTAATTTATGACTGCTCTAAAATCCTTCAAGCAGAGGTAACAATAAAGAAAAATAGCTGAAAAATTTTCATGAAAACGTTAATGGAAAACGCACAAAGAAGCAGTGCACAAGTGCCTGAGGCAATAACTTTGCCCCTTTGGAAAGTCGTATCCCATAACATTCTTAATTTCTATGATCGATAAACGTCACCGGCTTGTAAGTATAGCACTTATCTCTACGCTCAACTACACATATTTGCCAACATTTGCAAAATAAATTCCCAGTCACTGTCAGATCACCAGTTTTGTTAATCCCTCTGCGCTATCATGTAGAATTCCGATATCACGTGGGAAATAGTTTTATATTCTTTATCGCACAAGCTCTACACTGCTGAAATTAATTCTCGTCGAAGTATTTCCAGATTGTCCATTTTAATCCCCTGGTCTTGAATTTCAGTTTGAAAACAACGGTTTCCTTTTTTAGATCATCTATCTTCAACCATTCAAATGGTTTTATATTTCGTTGTTCTGTGTTTTGAAAACAATAACATGTAGATTATTGCTGATAACGTTATTGTCTAGATTTAAAATACTTTTTCTTCCATTACGCATTTAAGTAATGTAATCAGCAACCATTCTTCATTCTCATTGAGATATTTTTGTAAAACTTAAACTTCGTTGCAACATAATTTTCATGGATTTTATTATTATTATTATTATTTTTATTATAATAATAATTATTATTATTTGGTTTTGGATTTTATTCATTTCCTTCTGGATTCCAACAAGAGATCTATTGTTAGAAATGGCATGATGACATTTTCACTGAGTACTTTTGTAAAAAATATAATAACAAAGAAAAAAGAAGTAAGTTAAGACAAAATATAAGCTCTTATTAACGGGTGAGCCATACTTGCAAGTGCAATTTCAATATTTCTTTCAGGTATGGGCAAAACAGGATTACTTTAATGAGTCTTATCAGTATATTTGCAAGTTACAACGGGTGCTTAAAATAAATAGATGTCCTCAAAACACAACTGATGTGCTATATACATTATTTATATTATTCGGACTGTTGTCCTGATCATCATATTGATATCTTCTAAAGGCTCGAAACATTCCTCAGCAGAATCGCTGATTAAGAAGACCGAAAAAGGATCCGGCACGAATTGGAAAATTTCTTTCAGGAAAGAATTCGACGCAGTCAAGATCTGCTAAGTACGGAAACTAAATAGGTTAAAAACTTGAAAAGGACACTTATGGTCTATGATCCACATGTGAAGACAGTTGTCAATATCAGTCAACATCAGTTGAGTGCCTCTGAGGAATCAGTACTGAACAAGGGCCTCAACATCGAAACGACCATCAGGTGGATACCATACTTAGAGATGAGTGCGTGCATCGAGGAATTAACCTTGAACATTCTTCAGGCTCAAACGGATGAGATGGGGACACAGACGAGGACAATAGTCCGAATAATGTAAATACCACCACATCTCAGAATTATAGACAAATACTGATATGTTATATCTTTTATAATTTTTATTTCAAGATCCTTGAATTTTTCTACTTTCTTGAAGTACTTCAAGAGACATTAGATATTATGACAACTTCCCTATCAATAATAAATCCTATTTTGTTTTTTATCGTCTTTGATCAAGATGTCTGAGCGATTAGTGTGTATTTAATGCCACATCAAATTATTATTTGTCCTATCTCTGTAACCGGTTTCGGATGTTGTTCATAAGTTTCTTGCAGTTTCCTTCCGTCAGAGACTTTCCAAAGCAGAATAATATTATTTTATTATTTCAGCCATTCCAGATCTCAACTTAATGGAGAGGTGTCACTGAACCGATTTTTTTGTTTTTTAAACTTGCATACCTTTGATATTTTTTCTTCTATATATCACTTCCCTTCAGAAGGTCTGCAATCAAGCTCCTATTTTCCGCCCGATCACTTATCACTCTTAATATCCTTTCAGTTATTCCAACCAATATCCGATCTACCATCGATCTATTCAATTGCATCATATATATCGTGTTTTCTTTACCCTTTTACCTCTTCTCCTCTATCCGTTCGTGAACACCAGGATCTCCAAGCACTATTCCCTCATTCTTCTTCTTCAATGTGGTTTTACAGAATGATGTTGCTGATGTCATGGATTAAGCATGTGAGCAATGATGAGGTTTAGGAAAAAATAGAAACGAAAAGGAAATTAATAATGAGCATGCATAAGACACAGCTACAGCTCCTTGGACATGCAATGAAGAATGGGGTCTTGGAGAACCTGACACTAACAGGCCAGATAGAGGGAAAAAGGGACAGGGGAAAACAGCGGATAACTTATTTGAACGGGCTGAACATGTGGATGACAGAACGGGGTTGCGTGGTGTAACAAGAGAAAGCGTGCTAATAGCCACCAGTTACAGGGAGACGTGGAAACCCGCCTCTGACCTGAAAAGACAAGGCACATTAAAAGATTACTCATTACATATCCCAAATCCTTCAGTTGTCTTTTTCTTGATGTTATGTATCAGATTGTTTTTTTTTATCATCCTTTCAAAAACCTCGTCATTGCTCGCACATTCACTATGCGATTAATTAGAATAATTCAAAAGAAATGTATCACTCTGAAACATTTATTTGATCTAAAATTAGAATTTTTTATCTTCAGATTCCATGATAATCAAAGCAAACTGAATTTGACGCATTAGTTAACAAAACAAGTCTACTTCTGAGTCATTACAGGCGAGTAAATTAAGATAATTGGCAATCGAATGAACCAATTTCGAAATTTGATAGTGTTGCATTGCCCCGCTTCTCCCCACCTTCCAAAAAAAGCAAAACATTAAAAGGCAAAATTTACTTTAATACGATATTATTAAATTCAATGAAGCTTCGGGAAACAGTGGAAAATTAAACTTGTGCAAAAAATGATTGTCTCCTATGAGAAGAACAGTGTGTATTACTAATTAAAATGCCATTACGAGAAAATTGAATCATTGCGCACTTCGTAAATTGATACAATCAAGAATACAGAAAGTGTCGTGTTTCATTGTCAGAAATATGCGGATATAATTGAAACGAATAATTAATTCCACTTGAATTATATTGTAAAATATGTTTAGTTCTAATTATTATTGAAGTGAAAAGATAAATACACGTATGCTTAAATGTCTGCATATTACCAAGTACCTATATATACATTTATGCCTTGAGATATTAAGAACGAAAGGTAAAGAGCATTATTTGAGGCAAAGAGGAAATAAAAGGGAAATCAACCGTAGAAACAGAAATTTAATACTGCTGTACATCTCGGGCTTCTTGACAAAATCTAACAAATAATTTTCAATGTGATTGATCCCAACATGGTAGCTTACGTTTGGTCACTTTCTCACCGACGTAATGTGGCTTCCCTCCGTGTCTTTTACAAATATTTTCACGGCTTCTGCTCCGATTGACTTAGCTTCCTGTTACCAAATCTGAATTAAATTACTCGAGCTACTCCACTAACTACTAGTTCCATCATTTTACATTGAAACGAAATAAATATAACTGCAACTTCTAATCCATCAGTTTCTTTCTTGTAATTCCCGATTGTGGGATTCTCTTCAGTATTCTTTCTTTTCTGACAGTTACAATCTGAAAGAATTTCAATGTCAAGCCAATTACCATCTCCTATCTCCTTGATTCCCATCCGTTTTCACAACCTTTGTATCATGTTCGTTTCCCCGTCCATTCTACTCTCATGCAGCTCTCCTCACACCAGTGTTCTCATCATTCTGTTACGCATTTTCTGACCCCCACCATTGTAACTTTACCTCTTTCTTTTCACTCTCCTCTTTTGCGCACTCTCCTCTTTGCGCAACAGTGACAGCACTTCCTTGCTTTAGGCGAAATGATTATAAAAAAGAAAGGATTTTTTAAAATATAATGAAAAACAAAAACTTAGCGAAAAAAAACTAAATAGATATACTGAGAGCGATTGAAGAGAGTCAGTGAGTAGATTAATGTACTTAATGTGTCCTTCTGAATTGATGGCTGAATAAGGGCTAAGAGGGATAGTAAGATAATTTGAGACAAGGAGAAAATATCAAACAGAAAAACAAATCTGTGGGAAAACATAATTGTCTCGATAAACAAAATTACAAATTTAAACGATGGACTTAAGTATATGTCCAAATTCGCCCGTGCGTTAAATACTGCTGTCATATCTGGGCGGTTGTCCCTGCTACTCATCTATTCATCACTGAGTTCTCGACAAAACTTCAAAAAAAGAATCTACAATATAATCAATCCCGATCTGGTAGCTCGACACCAGTCACATTTTCAGAGACTTGAGGTATCTTCCTTCTGTCTCTTCTACAAATATTTTGAAGGCTTCTACTCTGACGAGTTTAGATACCTGGTACCCGCTACGTATAGATTGACACGAGGTAGTAGATTAGCAACTAGGTTCCAGCTTTTTACAGTAAAAGCAAATGTAATCGAAACTTCTACTCTACAGCTACTTTTCTCGCCTGTGGAACTCCCTTGCGAATATATGTGTTCCTGACAGCTACAATATCCGCGAGTTTAAATCCAATGCTAATTACCATCTTTTATCTCCTTGATTCCCATGCTTTCCCCGACAACCCTTTGTTCTTCCAACTTTTCACTGTAAACTAACGCATCTCTCTTCACATCAGTGTTCCATCATTCTTTTATCCATTATTTGACAACCCGTCCGACCTGTTCCCTTTTCTACTCACTCGCGTTCTTATGTAATTCCCTTCGAACCAGAGGCAGTTCTGCTGTGCTTGAAAGAAACGAACATAAAAGAATATCCCGTTTTAGAAAAAATGTGTTTCGGTTTCTTTATAATTAGCCATTTAGAACGCGAGTTTTCCACACCGAGTTTACATTGCATCAAATCTGGCGTCTAAATTCACAACAATAACATTGGGAAAGGTATGGATTCCAGCAGTTATGACTTAAATAATAAGGTAGACTGTTATGGTCAGCCTGGGTCTCCTTGTTTAGGTGGAAAAAAGCTGAATTTAAAACCGACATTATATAAAAATAACAATAACAACACCAAAAGCTGTTAAGGTACAGGTTTATACTTTACAACTGGATATATTTAGGAGACTGATAAGTATATATATGTGTACACACGTAAGGAAACGATAAGCTTACTAAAAGAAAAAAAGGCTTTTTCAGTTGAATGATAAAAGAGCGAATCTTTTGCAAGAAACACATTTGAAACATCGTTTAATAAATTCCACCTCATATAATGTGTTCAAATATAGCATAATTGCCATTTAAGATGCATTCTAATAGAAATCCGACTAAAGTGGTCAAGACATCTTGTAGAAGCGATAAAGTACTTCTAAAACAACATTTCTTTGGCCAGCTTCTAACAGGAAGGTCAGTTTAAAAGCCATTCTTGTCTTACAAAGAAACTCAAAGACAAGCTGAAGCGATACAGCAGCCTCTTTTTTTCTGGAAATGCAAAGCGTCGGAGCAAAAGTGCAGAGGATTGCTCTACTTATATAAAGGTTTGAGGAAGCCGATTTAAACACCTGCAGCAACTGCAGGCAAATATTAAAGAAAGCTACCAGTCTCAATGATAGTCTTACCTACCATTTTGTTTTCATCGAATATAATGAAGCAGGCGTTGTTGTCCATTCGCAGAGACAGGTATCAGTTGAATACCAAACACTCAAAAAATGACTCAACAACATCTAACTAAAAGTTTGTAAAATGTTTTGAGGCGTTGCAAGAAACATGGGTTTCCATAAAAAAATGAGCACGTCTTTAATTTACTGAGATATTTGACGTCCACAATGAGAGAGCTCTCTATTCATTTATTCACACCCACACATATATACACTGAAATACACACGCAATATACACTGAAATACACACACACACACACACAATATACACTGAAATATATACACACACACACACACAATATACACTGAAATATATACACACTCACACAATATACACTGAAATATATACACACACAATATACACTGAAATATATATACACACACACACAATACATGAAATATATACACACACACACAAAATACATGAAATATACACACACACACAAAATACATGAAATATACACACACACACAAAATACATGAAATATACACACACACACAAAATACATGAAATATACACACACACACAATATACATGAAATATACAC